>PITA01012394.1:0-62169 GCA_004023965.1 Spilogale gracilis | reverse complement strand
GACCTCAGTGGGCGCTGTGAGCAATGATGCTCTGAGCAGCCTGCCATTAAACGTGACAACCAAGGACCAGTAGAGAGCCAGACCCCAGAGGGTGAGCCACGCTATCCCACCAACCAGGCAGGACCAAATGCACCCCATTCCCCCTGAGATAACAAGCAAGAGCCTCCTGCTGGTGAACAGAATGATATGGATTATCTCTGCACAGATTGGAAAATGACAATCAACACCTTAGCGCTTCATGTTCCCTCATACAAGGATGATCCAGAATAAAGCTTGCCAGTGGTTCCTGGGTGGTAGCATACGACAGAGATGGCAATTCCCATTGGTTCCCAGGGCTTTCATGTGATAGAGAAGACCATTCCCATTGGTTCTCAGAGCTGTCATGTGACTGAGAAGACAGTTTTGATTGGTTCCTGACCTGTCATGTGACTGAGAAGATAGTGCATCTTGAGTTCTAGACAATGAAGATGGCAGTGCACCTTGCAGAGGGCCAGAGTCGCAAGGCTGTCCTGGCTGATCAGCAGCTGTGGTTGTGGGTGTGTTTCTGATGAGGCTGAGTTCTGGAGTTCGCCCTTGAGACCCAGTAAGGAGATGCTCACCCTGGCTGTGGACACGGGACTCGTTTTGGTAAAGGAGCGGCCATCAGCACGAGGACTGAAATATAACCTTTGTGTGTCTTCCAATCTCTTATCACAACAAAATGTCAAAAGAAGAAAAGGGAGCTGATTTGTGATACTACTCCTTTGAACTTTCTTAGTTGTATAGTCTCCGGAAGCATGACATTTAGGGGAAAAAGCAACAGAGGAGGGGGTGACCCAAGCGTATTGTTCATCATCTATATCACTGGGATTTGGGCTTTAATCTTCAGAGAGCCCTTGCACGCCGGAGTCCCAGCTTGTCCTTGGTTTGTCTGTTGCCACCGAGCAACACGCTCAGCAAGGAGGGGCTCCTGGTTTTGTTGGTCAGACCTTTGGGAAGGCTCAGCTGGGGGCTGGTCTCCGCTCCATGTGGAGTTGCTGGGAGGCTGCCGTCTCCTGCCTAGAGCCCTGCTGGTCCTGGGCGTTGCTCTCCCTTGTCGTGACTGCGTCCAGCAGCCAGCTGGGGTTTCTCACAGCACAGCCGAGCGGGTGTGGTCAGTGTGGTTGCTCGGCGGCTGGCTTCCCTCCCAGCTAGCATCCCAGAGCTGCCCTTCTACCGGGCCAGGCAGCTGCTGCAGGCTTTTTATGGCCTTGTCTTAGATGGCAGAATATCCCCTGTGCTGCATTGGGCTGGTCAAGACCCAAGGCCAGGAGCTAGAGCCAGCCTGGCATGAGACTGCAGTCAAGAAGGCAGCCAGCCTTAACTGGCCACCAGTGCAAGGGCTCCTTTCCCCTTCAGGGGACAGTGCCCTGGGAAGTCAGCTCCCAGTGGCTCCCTTGAGACTGTGAGGGGATATGGCCCACTCTTGTTGAGGGCGGAGGTGCCCCTGCCCCTCATATATCACCTCTTAGTCATATGCCACCTCCAAGAAGAATTGAGTGCTGTCTTCTGTGTCACATGCCCCTCCCTCATTTAGCAGCTCTTCTTCAGGGATGAACACGGGGATCAGTGGTACCTCTGGGAATCTGTGGTACCTGTGGCCATCTCTGTTGTCAGCATACATCTATGACATGACTCCAGCCCTGGGATACACTGAGAACTCATCTGTTAGCTGGTCTATTTGTCCCCAGAATCCACGCTGGGAAATTCTCCACCTGGGCATCTTGTGCTCCTCCCTGCTCCGTCCTGCTCACACCATGGACTTGGCAGGTCTGGATCTGGCCCTGTGTGAGCAACCCACCTACCAACGCAGAAGGAGCACCCCACAGCAGTCTCAGAGGTGAAGCACACACCATCATCACCCAAGAGCTGCATGGTGCCTCTGCAGTGGAGGGATGGTGGGGACTTCCTGGGATTCAGATGAGACAACTTGAGGCAGGACAATGAGGTCCTTGTCTCATGGAATCAAAGAATGAATCTCGTGGACAAAGAAAGTGAGTAAAGTGATAGAGTTTTTAAGTGAGGTTACAGAACAAGCTTTCAGGAGTGAGAGGGGTTCCAACAGGGTTGCCACTGAGGGCTTTTAGAGTTGATCTTTTATTGAAGGCTAACTGGGGAACTTACATCTTTGACTTCTCTGTTGGTGGCACCACTGAGTAAGGACTAGTGGTAACACATTCAATAGCTTACTTCCTTTTTAGGGTCCAATAATTCTTTATTGGTCACAAATAGCTGTTATAACAAGACCCCATTTCTGCACCTAGGGCAGGATGGTCTGGTTTGCTCCTTTACAGAGGGTTTCCTTACACCTCCATATTTCAGGGATTTTTGTGAACATGATCCCATAGCCCTCTACCTTTCTCCTGACCTAGCCCTGCCTGTCTTACTCAAACTCAGGAGCTGAATCTGCTCCAACACTTTCCTCTGACCTTGAGCGAGCAACTAATGGCCCTCCCTCTAGGTCCTGTGTTCTGTACCTTTAGGAGAAAGTGTTCCTTCAGAACATCTTGGGGAGGAGAATGAGAAGAGGGGTCCTGCCAGTCTCTCCACTTCATGTCCTCCTGTGGCTATTTCCCAGAATGGCTTTTTCTTTTTTCTTTTCCTTCTTTTCTCCTCCTCCTCTTCTTCTTTTTCTTCCTCTGCCTCCTTCTCTTTTTCTTCCTCCTCCTCCTCCTCCTCCTCCTCCTTCTTCTTCTTTATAAATTTATTTATTTCTTGCTGAGAGAGCACATGTGCAGCAGGCAGAGGTAGAGGGAAAAGCAGACTCCCAGCTGAGCAGGGAGCTGGAGGTGGAGCTTGATTCCAGGACCCTGAGATCATGGGAGATGGGAGATGCTTAACCGACTGAACCACCCAGGTGCCCATGGAATGGCTTTTACTTGCATCCTGTAGAACATGTGAGGTATTGTCCACGGCTACTCCCAGACTCAGCTCCAGAGACATGGCTTCAGGGAAACCAGTGGGCTAACCACCATCAACTAGACGCTCCCAAAGTGCTTGTACTCATGTGGCTCTAGGCCAGAGTGCCGCAGTCTGAAACTGCTGCCTCTGCCCAAAAGACAGGGTCTCTCTGGAAGGAACAAGAGATGTAAAGACACAGCTGTTGCTGACTGTGCGGAGGCAGGTTCTTGGGGTTCCTTGTGCCATCAGACCCTTGCGCCCACCCTGGCCAGTGCCACCTAGATCTATCCACTCATCAGCCGTGCAGCAGATCTGCACAGAGCTGCTTCTGTGTAAGCACTTGGAAACAGCCACAGGAAATCTGGGCCCACGCTGGTCCTCGTGGGCTTGGGGTCCAGTGGGGGAATGAGCAGACAGGCAGTTTAAACAATTCAGTGACTGCTATGAGGGGCATGAGAGCAGGGGCTCTCTGAGCTCTGAGGACACCTCATTCAGTCCTAAGGGGTGCAGGGAGAGTAGTGTCTAATTGAGTCTGAGGCTGAGTACAGGGAGCGTCAGGAGAGGAAGTGAGCCCCAGGATTGCAGGGCCAAGACCCAGTGTTTTGGGGTGATATCTGCTCAGGAAAGGAGCTGAAGCCCAAAGCACAGGGCGGGTCTGCAGGGAGGGAGCAATACTGGGGACACTGCTCTAAGCCAGGGACCAGGGCACTGAGGCCCAAGACTTGTCTAGACTAGTAATGAGCAAGGTGTTCTAACTGAGCCTCCTCCGCTTGATGGAGCCTGTGAGTGTGGGGGCCTGGAAGCACACTCGGGCTCCACACGGCAGTTAGCAGAACTGGGCAGCAGAACCTCACCCTCACCGGCCACCAGCTTGCCCTTGGGCGGATGGAACCAGACAGTACCTGATGTCCAAAGCAAGGTTTGGTCCCCTCCTCACCTCAGGGCAACTCATCATGCCCCTTCCAGCCATCCAGAGAGTCAGAAAGCTCACAGATCTTTCACCCTGGCTTTGCCCTTCTCAGTCTCCATTCCCTTTCTTCTTCAAATCCAGACCCCAGGGAAGAAGTCCATCCCCTCCGGCTCTGGTTGGGGCTGTTTTCTTGTCTGCTGGGCGGCAGCCATTTGATCCATGTAAGCGAATCCAATTTGGCTGATTCATCTCTCGTGTTTAATTTTTATGTTAACATAACAAGGTTATAGAGCTGAACACAAGAGGCCAGGGGGACAGAATTCACAAGTGGCAGTTCTAGTTTACAAAAAAAAAGAGTTCCCGGTGAAAACAGGTTGAAACGGGGAGTCCTCCAACAAAGGCTTTCTCTTAGGAGCTTGGAAAGCTTTCAGCTTCATTTGAATGCAAAAACAAAACTATTGGCATTTAACAACCTCTGTTTAAAAGTCAGAAGTTAGGATTGAGTTGTAAATAAGACCCCCTTTGGGCAAAAGGATTTTGCAACATGAATGCATCACCCAGGCTTTCTGGATCGATGGAAGGCTGGTGAGTACTTAGTCAAACCTGGGAGGACTGGGAGATTTTTGTGTTTAGCGGATTTTCTGCAGTAACTGCCCTGTTCATGGGATCCTCCAAAAGGGAAGCCCATTTGCTCTCTGCTGCTCTCGGAGGGCGGGCATTTGTGGTTTTTCTCAAGGCCAGGTCTTGAGTCCCCCTTGCCACCCCCAGGGACGATGCCCACGGAGGGAAATGTGTCCTTTCCCGGGTTGGGGGGCGGATCCTTGGGTTCTTGTGGGTTTCCTGCAGATTTGGAAGCAGGCCAGGTCTTGAGACCTGAGGAGGTGGCAGCAGGAGCAGGTCCTGTAGGGGCCCCCAGATTGGGCAACAGTGTCCTGTGACTCAGAGACCCTGTCTCCCTCAGGGCTGGTGTTCCTGGCGGGGAAACCTTAAGCTGCCTTCCCACTACTCCTAATGTCTTCAGTTTATTTATGACGGAGCGGAGCTACGCTGAAGGAGGAAGGACACAGACTTCTAAGGCTCTCGGGGAGACCCAGTCCCAGCACTCAGACCAGGTGGGAGGGTGACCCAGCCCTTACCTGGGGACCTTCTCAGGTGCTTGCTGTCTTGAGAACAAGAGGACGAGGACCTGCCACCCCTTCTCCCTCACGGAAGCCACTTTGCAGGGTCCCCTGGGAAGAAACGGGCTGAGGAAGCTGGTATTTAAACGTTCTGGAGTGGGAGAGGGTTGTTATGGCAACAAATGGCTCTCACTCTCTGAAGAGGCTCAGCCCTGGCGAAACAAGAGGGGGTGCCGGAGATGCAAGACAATATTTCAGAAAAGCTCTAAGCAGACGGCAAGTGCACACTGGCATTCTGGCAGGGATGTCTGGTGAGTCGCGGGAGGGACGTATTTACATCAGCACCTTCCAGAGCGCCGGGACTCGGCCCCTAAACGGACGCAGGAGCCTCCCGGGGAGCCCCACACCCGAAGTTTCTGGAGGTGAGGGAGGTGATGCAGGAGGCCATGCGGCAGCGGTTAGAGCCGGAGCGCCATCCTCCGCCTGGGTTCACATGTCCCTGCGGGAGGGTCAGCTGCCTGCTGCCTCCAGAGAGGAACCACCAGAGGGAGTGGCCTGCAAGCACCCCCCTGCCTCCCTCCCTCCCTCCTGCCCTCCCTGTGACTATGACGGGAGGGAGAGCATGACCAGAATAAAAGGCTTGCGTGTTTAATGGGTCTGGGGTCTCCTTCGGGGACTGGAAATGCTGCGAACTTGTTAGAGGGACGGGTTTGCCCAGCACGTGCTGAGTGCCGCCAGCTCTGTACCCTGTAGAGATGGCTCCTGTGAGGTCCTGTGAGCTGCACCTCCAGCCCTTGCAATTCCTGCCATGGTGGGCGGTGGGGGCGTGCAGACCCCGGCCCCCACGGCCTTCCTTGCCCCGAGCCCTGGCCCAAGGGGCCCTTTGTTCTCCCTTGGGCCCCCCTTCCTGTCCTGGTCCCAAGACCTCGGAGAACCAGTCTTTGAAGGGTAGAGAGCCGTCTTGCAGTGCCACCTGGGGAACACTTCGGCAGAAGGGCTCCTTAACCCCCAGCGCTACCCCTCCCCACGGGCATCCACAGGTCACGGGACAGGGAGGAGGTGGTGTCCGCCCAGCAGGTGCCCGGCAGGACGCGGATGAGGCCATCGGACCCTAAGCAGATTGTATCGCTTTGCTGTGACCATGCCCATGAAGGGCGGCTCATTCACCACGGGTTCTTCCCAGCTGAGGACACCACACGCCTTAGGTGGACGGGCTTCCTGGGCTGGGCTGCGCTGGCCTGGGCTTTGGCCATGCGGGTGGAGGCTGACGGAGGTCCGGTCAGGCCGGCCACTAGGGTGGGCCCTGAGAGCATGGGGCACCTGGATCACTGAGGAGCGAGTCCAAGGTGCTTGAGAGCCTTCCGGTGGGGAGGGCACAGAAGGCAAGGGCTGTGAGGGGAAGCAGGGACAAAGGGAGGGATGTGTGGTGTCACCGCCTTAGTGGCGTTGGGTTCCCACGGCCTGGCCCGGACGACTGGGGTCCCTCTGTGGGCTGCCTGCCCAGCCCTTCGGGCCCCCATTGTTCCTCACCGTTGCCCCCGCCCTGTGAGGTCCTACGCTTCGCCCTGTGAGTGTCCCCACACTTTGCTGGATCGCCGGGGCTGGGCCTTCCCTCTAGTCCCAGCTCTGGGCAGGCGGTCCTGCCCTCCTGGCATGGGCCTCCGCTGAAGAAGGCCAGCCCTACAGGTGTCCTGGAGGGGATGCCAGAAAGGGCCACAAACTGGGGGGGGGGGGCGAGTTCCAACAACAGAATCGCTCTCTGTCCCAGTCCTGGAGGCCAGAAGTCTGAGATCCAGCTGTGGGCAGCCTGGCTCCTTCTGGAGGCTGTGGGGGAGTCTGGTCCCTCCTTCTGGCACTCCGTGGCTTCTGCGCCTGCCACTCGGATCTCTGCCTCCTTCAGCACAGAGTTGCTTCCCCATCTCGGTCTGTGTCGTCACATGACAGCCGACTCCCTGTGTGTTCTCTCCTCCTTAGAAGGTCACCCGTCTTTGCGTTACGGTCCACCCTACTGACCTCAACTTAGCTTGAGGACATCTGCCAAGGGCACATCCCCAAGTTCTGCGGGTAGGACTTGAGTATATCTTTTTAGCGAATACAGTTTGGCGCACAACATAGGTTTTAGATAATAATAATAATAATAATAATAATAATAATAATAATAATATCATCCCCCGCACCCTGAGAGAAATGAGATGGGCACAAGCCTGTGGGATGATGAACTGGCTGAATGAGAGCTTCTGACAGGTATCCTCCGCATCTAAGGCCGGGCCTGGCCAAGCAGGGCTCAGATTGGGCTTCAACCTGGAGAAAAAAAAGAGAAGATGTGTGTGCAGTTGGCTTCACTGCTTAAATAGAGACCAAATAAAGAGTGGTTTCAGCCTAGAGGAGGTTCCGTTTGTCTTTTACGTAAAAGTTCCTGCAGATGGGTGCCCAGGGGAGTGAGATGGCTGTGAGACCCAGGTGTCTCCCCGACGCCCCTGAGATGCTGTGCTGCCTGAGGAGGGAGGAAGCAGCTTCCTTCTGAGCAGCGACCTGCACCTGCCCCTGTTCCTTCCCTCCAGTGGCCTGACTTGAGGCTACCTGCAGTCCGCCAGCCCCCCTGCAGGGGCACAAAAGGGACAAGAATCGGCAAGAGGTCAGAAACCCCATGCCCAGGCTGTAAGGACCTTCTCTGGGACTGGGCTTAAATATCGGGTGTCATGCTTCTGCGCTAACGGAGTCTCACTCGCGATGAAACTGTCGGGGTGCTCAGCGTGTGGAGGGGCCGTGCGCGCAGAGGTGCCCGTCCCAGCTGAAGAGCCGTCCTGTAATCTTATATAAGGACCTTGCCGCCCTTAAGTAGACGAGGAAAGCCATGCCACCATGCCTCCCCTAGGGCCGCCCGGAGAACGGGGCCAGAAGGAAGCCGCTCAGCTTCCCTGGGACCTTTTCCTTTTATCTCCCGTAAAGATCTATTCACGCTCATCGATCAAAAGAAACACAGCAGCGAGCTAGAAAAATCCAATAACTGGAGTCCGTGTAGTGGGCTGCCAATGAATCCTTGTCCACTTCCCTTCTCACGTGCCGGCGGCGTGACGAGGTTATTCACAGGAGCTGGGACTCCAGCAGGAAGCTCGCGGAGTTGCTGCGGGCAGGGGCAGAGCAGGGCTCCGTGGCCTGGGTCCGCTTGGGCTTGTGCTGGCTGCACCCAGCTGGCTCTGTCAGCTTGTTCTCCGAGGGGCTCAGGCTGCATGGGTGCCCTGGCCACGGCATCAGGGACATTGTTTGCCTCTGTGCCCCCCAACCCAGCTCCTGGGGATGCCGCCTGCAGAGACTCCTGGTTGCGTTGTTGGCCATCTAGCAGGTGGTCCTGGGACGGCCGGAGCTGTGTTGACCCCAGCGGCAGGGTAATCGTGAAAGGCAGGACGGAGGTGTTGGTGAGGGGAAGCCACTGGGACAGAGGCGGGCCAGTAAGCAGGTGTCCGGTCTACCGGCCTGGGCTTTCTTCAGCGGCCTGGGTTTACCACAGCCCTTGGACATACCAGAGGAGGCCCCTGTACATAGCACGGCCGTGACATCTGCGGGGAGTAGAAGATGCTGAGACGGATGTGTGCCCTTCGCCCAACACAGCTGTGGAATGGCAGCCAGCCCCAGGGCTTGTTTCTCAAGGTTAAAAGCTAGAAGGGGCTTCTTCCAGATGTCCATGAGCCATTTGCTGCTGCCCCACGTGCCCGCAGTCCGCAGACCCCTTGGCACCTTCCTGCTTCCTCCCCCACCCAATACTTTTACTTCTTGTTCATTCATGTACCTTTTCCAGCTTTACTGAGATAGAATTGACAAATAAAAATTGTTTATATTTAAGGTGTACAACACGATGTTTTGATATATATTGGGAAATGGTCTCCATAGTCAAGAGGACTGACACACCCATTAGCTCACACGGTCACGTCATGGATGATCGACCAGGATGGCGAGTTTCAGGTATACGAGGTCGGGCTCTTAGCGGTGGTCGCCACGCTGTGCTCTCGACCATCAGAACTTGTCCACCCGAAAACTGGGGGCTTGCGCCTCGGACCGACATCTCCGCATGTCCCCCAGCCGAGCCCTGGTCACCCCCATTTTAGCATCTGCTTCTGTGGAGTTCAGCTTCCTGAGATTGTGCGAGTAAGGGATACCGTGCAGTATTCGTCTTCTTGCGTCTGGCTTTTTCCGCTTTGCACAACATCCTCCAGATTCATCCATGTTGCAAATGACAGCATTCCCTTCTTTTAAGGGCTGAGTGACCTTTCCTTGTGCGCTTACACCACGTGTTGCTTACCCACCCATGGGCAGACACTCAGGTGTTTCCATGTCGGACCACAGTGAAAAATGCTGCCGCCAACACGAGAGGGCAGGCATCTCTTTGCGGTCTGATCTCATTTCCTTTGGGCACACACTTTTTACTTCTTTTCGTCTGCATTTTAGTTTTTCTGAATGTGTTTATATGTTGGTTATCTCTGTGCTAGAAAGTAGGCACCACACCGGCAGGGGGCTTGTGCTGGTCTCACTATTGTTGTAGCCCCAGATGAGGACGGAGCCCACAGGAGGGGCACAGGAAGTTTCAGTTGAATGAACACACGGATGTCTGATGGAAGAAGCATCCTGTGTCCTCCGTGGGCAAACTCTGAATGTGATAAGGTTGCCAGACTAAACACCCAGTTCAATCTAGGTTTTAGGTAAACAGTGAATAATATTTTAGCATAAGTATATCCCAAATATTGTATGTGGGCATACTTATGCTAAAAAGTAATTTCTTGTTTGTCTAAAATTCAAATCCATGTGGGCTTCCTGTATTTTGATCTGCTGGAGTCGACATCCCTGGGTCTGGAACTCGTCCCCCAGGTCAGGACTGCCTTGCCGCCACGTCCCATTTCTTCTGCGTCCTTGTTCTCCTCTCCTGTGCCAGCACCCGGCCATGCCCCACCTCCTCCTGCTCCTCCTCACGGCCGGGCTTCCTTCCTGCTTGCTCTGGCATCTTCCGTTTCTGCATCACCTCCCCAGTGGTTGGAAGACAGTGTGACCCCATGTGGCCTGAGCCAACAGACCTGCTTTTGTCGTCCCCATCTTAGACAGCACGGCGGTATTAATGCTCCCCGGTGTTTTCTCCCCGGGGCCCCATGGCGGCCCAGTCCTGCCTGGAGCCTGGTCCCCCTACCTCTCTGATCTGTTCCCCTCTCTGCTGCTGACTGCTCTTCCACTCAAATTCCCAATGCAGAAGGACATTCGTGGCTGAGTCCTGGGGCCTAGTCCATGTGCATGTCCTGACCTCAGGGAAGGAGGTCCATTGCCCTGAATGAAACACCCTCCCAGGTCTATACCAGATATGCACATTGGTCCCTCCACCCATGTCTAGGACATCCTCCCTTGAGAGTCTCAAAGGCTTCTCAGCTCAGAACTGAATATTCCACATTTAAAAGGTCCCACTGCCCCCAGCTAAGATAGTGACACCGGAGTCCCCAGATGCTCAAGTAAAAAGCTGAGCTGGGCTTCTTCATCCACACATCAATCCTTTCTGCCTCTGTGGAGGCTGAGCTGTCCAAACCCTGCACCGAGCAGAGACACCCCCCTTAGATCTGTAACTCGGGGTCTAGGGTCTGAAATCTCAGAGTTAGAGTTCTGCGTCCCTTCCCTTTTCATGCCCCAACATTGCACGTCTTTGCCCAAAGTGGGGAACATCCCCCTGGACTTCCGTGTGGAAGTGTGCACCAGGAGCTGGGCAGGGGCTGCAGAGCCTCTGTGCCTGTCTTGGGTACTTCCTCCCATTGCCCTCCAGGCTTGCGGAGTGGCACATGTGACACTGAGGCCAATGATCCGTTGTCTCTCTTCTTCCATGGCCCCCAGCACACGGGGCGATTTCAGTTTCAAGGGCGGAGGCTGGGGCGGGGGAGCCGGTGGTAGAACGGGGCCAAGTCACATCTTTCTTCATGCTCTTCTGCCTGCAGTTTCCATCTCATCTTCCCTACTCTGGGGAGCCTCATCTTTGCTCAGCATATATATATTTTAAAGATTTATTTATTTATATTAGAGAGAGAGAGAGTGGGGTGGGAGGAGCAGAGGGAGAGGGAGAGAGAATCTCCAGCAGCCTCCCCACCGAGCGTGGAGCCCGATGCAGGGCTCGATCTCATGACTCTGAGACCATGTCCTGAGCCAAAACCAAGAGTCGGTTGCCTAACTGACTGAGCCCCCAGGCGCCCTATCTCTGCTCATCTTGGTCCTTCTCAGCCTTCCGGACAAGGCAGAAATGAATCTTTCCTGCTTCCCTCACGTAGAAAGAACTACTCCTTTCTCCACATTTCTGCAGATTTTCAAGAATGAACAGCTGTCTTTGTACAAAGCTCCGAAGACATCTTTGCCCTCTCCCCAGACCTTAGGGATCCCTGAGGTAGTGCTGGTCCATAATCACCATTCCGCCCATTGGCCTGATAGCCAAGTGCCTTATACTGGGTAGGGTGGGGAGCATCATGATGAGTAGAAACTGGAGGGAAAAAAACAACAGGCAACAAGTGAAAAGTAAAAAACCAGAGAGGCGGCACCCTGACTGACACACCGCACAGAACTACCAACGTGGGCTTCTTGTACTTAGGTGTGTGTATCTAATATATAAAATATAGAGCATCTATTATAAGATAGGGAATATAGTGAAGGGATGTCGTACATCATAATAAGTGCATAAATTATGGTGTTTATGTGCTCGAGAATCGATAAGTGCCTGTTGAATGGGATGAGTGAATTAAAGTGGATATTGATGTTGGGATCAGATGCTGGGGAGTTGATCAAACACACACCATGGGTAAACAGCAAGATTGCCATGGCTCTGTTGATTTCCTCTGTTGTTGATGGATTGGTCTCAAGGTCACAGAACTCATGATAAATTGCTAGGACTTGTCACCAGGAGTTGCAGCAGCCTGGGAAGTATGGACAGCGTAAAATGCTTGAAAAGTCATCTGGACACATGAGCAGACGAGGTTTTCCTTGAGTGAGGCTCCTGAAGGCAGGGGGCTGCTGTCTCACAGCCCCCCTCACTGACAAGATGGGAAGGGAGGGCAAGGTCTTCTTGGAGGTGGGAGAATTTCCCCACCATCAGATTGCAGATGTGCACCCAACCCTCAGAATCCTTGTTGCCTTCTGATTTTTGGAATTGGTGTGCCAAGAAGCAGGTACCCTCTGTGCAGTCCTGGGGTGCCTGAGAGCTTGCACACCTCCAGGGGGAGTGAGGACAGGGTTGTCCTGCCAGCATACACGTGTGTCTGCACACGTGTGTGGGCACATTCTCTCACACACACACTCCCACTGGCAGTGTGCTGCCTCGCGGAGTGAACTGTGTGCTTGTAAGACAAGGCTTAGCGAGTGACGTGGCAGCGGGAAAGGGCAGGCCTCATCACTAAGGTGACTTCCCTTGTTCCAATGCAAAGGGCAGGAATCCTGACTGTAGGGATGCGTGAACTCATCCTCGGCAAAGCTTTCTAAGTGCCAGTGATTTGAGGGCTCCTATTCCCCCAACTAGCATTGCTTTCCCTCCCATGGCCAGTAAAGGCGACTCACCAAATGTGTCCCGTTTTTATCCTGGAAAGCTGTCAGTCTGCTGTTGAGTGCTGTCTTCCAACTTGACCTGTGTGATTGCAAGATGAGTCGATGCTGATTCGGAGGTGATTGTCCTAGTGCGTGCACCCTGTTCCATGTCATTTCCCCACGAAGGGTTCTGGAGTTTGCACAGCCATTGTGACTACCTGGGCACACTGAGTCACCACCAGCGCCCAGTGTGGACACGCGTGGCTATCTAAGACACCTCGATGCTGTTTCCACCCCAGCTGGTTTGCCACGGCTCAGTCTGGCACCAACCCCCCAGAGCAAGTGTGGATCCTCATTCTTCTATAAAAATGTCCCCACTGCAGGCCAGCACTCCTTCAGATCAGCTGCATTTCAGGGTCCCCCATGCTGCCCAGGCTTCTGACCAACCGGCTCTAGATTTGGGGATTTCCAAGGTGCCCTCATGTTGGGAATTTATTACAATGAATCACAAAACCAAAAAATGCTATACACAGGATTATAGTGCCGTCATAAAGGAAATGCTTAGCAACAGCAAAGTGAAGAGCCTCAGAGGGTGAGGTCTGGGGAGATCCCAAAGAGAGGACCTGAAGCTTCCGTGTCCTCCCTCCATGGGATCAGGGTGTGTCATTCTCCTGGGAGATCAGTGTGTTGAACAAGCATGAAGGTACACCCAGTCCTGGTGCCCAGAGTTTCTACTGGGGTTCCATTACACAGGCATATTTAATTGAACTATTGAACACATGACTAAACTCAGTCTGCCATCCCCACCCCTCTCCAGGGGTCAGCCTGATATCATCAGACTCAAAGCCTCATCTTCCGATTGCTGGGTTGGTCTCCCTGTGGCCAGCGCTGCCCCGAGCCATCTCGTCTCCTAGCCTAAACTCAGGTGTGACCTCAGAGGCTCATGGACAATAAAGGCTATAATTATAAGGGAAATTCCAAGGATTTAGTCTCCCTCTCAGAAGGGCATACAACACCCTTGTTAGGAATATTTCCAAGGAACGTTGTGGAATGTGACGACAGCTTTTTGGAAAAGCATGTGGAGCGCACATCATAGCCACATCCGATCGATTGATTTCGCAGGTTGGCCTGATGTCCTCTCTCTAGAAGCACAGCTAAACACACTTTGCGGGGGTTCTGCTTTTCTCCCCACATCAACACCAAACTCCCTCTCACAGCCTGCTAGGACTCTGGGGCCCATTCATTGATCTAAACTCCTTCTGGGCCATTTATTTTTAGTACCATCACTTCTGTTAGTTAATGGTCTGAGGTTGAGTGGGAGCACTTATTCCAAAATAATCTCTTGAGGTTTGGTGGATGCCTTCAAGATTTGATATAGAGTAATAGTCCAGTCCATAGGTATCGTAATCGTGGCACAGACCCCAAAGGACTTTACTGAACACAGGTGCACTCTGTGGCCTCGTCCTCAAATATTCACATCTTCCCATAGAAGCCCAATCATCCCTTTTGTCATTTGTCGTTCATGATCTTTGACTTTTTCCCAAGTCTATGATGCTTTTCTCAAAGAGTTAATCAGAACTTTGACAAAACACAGACCTCAGAAAAAGCCATGACCTCCAGGAATTTAGAAACAGGTTAAAATCATCCACAAAACACAGACAAACACAGTGAACATGTTCAGCAATCAGAACTAATTTAAAGTAAGGCCTTCACTGTCTCCCAGAATAGCCCCTTCTGCCCCTGGAGGTTCGCGTGTGTTCACCCTGAAGTCTGTGCGTTCTCTGCTCGTCAACCTTTTGCTCTTAACTGCTCGTGGACACACTGCCTTATATTATCCCTGTCACCCTCGTTACCTTACCCTGCTCTGAGCCACTTACTGCCATATGGTATCTAAGCTCTTTTCTTGTCTTTTCTGTGTGGTCAGCTGCCTTAAGAAGTCAGAAGCTCCCCGTGAACCTGACTCTGCTGGTTTTATTTACCCCTGTGTTTCCAGCAGCTAATGCAGACATGTGCTGCTCAGAAAACATTTGTTAACTCACATTGGACAAATACTCTGAGCATCTACTCCAGGTCAGGCAGCATGCAGAGATAGGAAGATGAGTTTTTGTAATGTCCTGGAAGAAATCCTTAAGTCAGGTCCTGCTCAGAAAGCATGGTGTGTGAGTACTCCTCATCCTACAGGTGCTGAGCTCCGTGCTCAGAGCCTTGAGCTTAATTAAAAAAAAAACAAAAACATTTTATTTATTTATTTGATAGAGCAAAACACAGCTAGAGAGGGAACACAAGCAAGAGGAGTGAGAGAGGGAGAAGCAGGCTTCCCGCCGAGCAGGGAGTCCGATACGAGGCTTGAACCCAGAACTCTGGGATCCTGACCTGAGCTGAAGGCAGACGCTTAACAACTGAGCCACCCAGGGGCCCCACCTTCAGCTTAATTTTAACACTACTGGAAATCTCAGCATTGTGAGCTAGGACTGCAAAGTGCCAGTTTGATTACTTTATTGGACTTCTATAAGAGTGTACCCACATCAGGGAAAATCAAAGATGTCACATTGACTGATTTGTAAATGTTGAGCCATCTTGGCATCCCCGGAATAAATCTCATTTGATCATGGTGTATGATCCTCTTACTTTTTAAAAATATTTATTTATTTATTTTAGAGAGAGAGAGAGAGAAAAAGAGAGAGCAAAAGAGAGCAAGTAGAGGAGGAGAGAAGGAGAGATTCTTCAAGTAGACTCCCCACGGAGCACAGAGTCTGGCATGGGATTCGATCCTATGACCCATGAGATCATGACCGGAGCTGAAACCAAGATTCAGACATTTAACTGACTGAGCCACCCAGGCACCCTGGTGTATGATCCTTTTAAAGTATTGCTGAATTTGCTTTGCTAATAAAATATTGTCCATTTTTTTTTGCCTTTAACACAATTCCTCATGTTTAACAAAAAGTTACCTCAAGTACATTTTAATTCTTTTGTAGCAGCCTTGTTGTAAAACTTGTTTATAAAAACTCTGAACAATCTCAGTGCTTCCCATTGATTTCTCAGAGATATGTGGTCTTGAAAGAATATGGAAACCTAAAATAGCCACATGCCCAAATCTTGGTTTCTAAATACTGTTCCTTATTAAAGGAGCCAGCGCTCCTTGGAAGTGTGGCTGTTTCCAAGTCTGTGGCAGGTGGAGAACAGGGATCCCTGGTTATCCTGCTGTGCCAGACAGCAAGGAAATGCAGGTGTGTCAAAAAGACAAGCACATCAGCTGGAAGGGAGTTTTTACCGGCCAGATGTAGGACAATTTGAGCATGAGAAAGGATAATGGTGATGATGGATTATAAGACATTGAGATGGGAAAAAAACACACCAAACCTATCCATCCATAGTGATTCTCAAAAAAGGTATGGGAGAGAAGTGACAGAAAAACAAGTTTTTACAGGAAAAGACACCGAATGGGGGTTAGAGGGATAATAGAATCAAAACATGACCCTCTTGCAACCAATGTGGAGAACAAGGACCATCTGCTAATGCTCAGGGCAAAAGTTGCTGTTGAATGGGATGTGTACTCTCTCAGGAGGTATCCTGTGTGGACTGATGGTAATTACCAACAGACAGGCGCCTTTATGACTGAGCAATTGTGGCACCATTTTAACTGATGCTAGTGCACTGAGAAGTACTCAGTATCTGGGGGGAAGACAAAAGCCTAACCTGACTTTAACTGTAAGAAAAATCCCAGTTGTGGGGTATGCAGCAGATCAGCCACCTTGAACTTTTCAAAAATATCAATGCTGAAAACAATAAATACCACAAAGAGATACAGGTTCATGGCCATTCAGATAGCTACTGAGAAACAGAAGGCAGCCAGTGTTGGGGACAGTGTGGAGAGACGAAACCATCAGACACTGTCGGTGCGGGGACAGAAGAGTATGCCACAGCGGGAAGTCATGGAGGCCCCTCAAAAAATTAAACATGGAATTATGATAAGATCCAGAAATTCAATTTCTTTTTAGATTTTTAAATTTTTATTATTATTTATTTTATGGAGAGAGAGAGAGAGAGAGAAAGCAGCAGCAGAGGGAGAGGGAGAAGGGGGCTCTCCATTGAGCAGGGAGCCCGATGCAGGACTCGATCCCAGGACTTCGGAATCATGACCTGAGCCGAATGCAGACACTTAAGGACCGAGCCACCCAGGCATCCCAGTAATTCTACTCCTGAGTATAAACCAAAACATGAAAAGCAGGGACTTGAACAGGTAGCTGTCCATCCAATCTCACGGCAGCTTTATTCACTACAGTGAAAGGTGGAAACAATTCAGGCCTTCACTGACAGGTGAATGGGTACAGAAAGTGTGGGCGGTCCATACAGTGCAACGTTATTCAGCCTTGAAAGGAAGCCCATTCCGACGGGGGCTACAATATGGAGGAAGCTCAAAGACATTGCGTTAAGTGAAATAAGCCAGACCCCAAAAGACAACTGCCTGTATGAATCCACTTCTGGGCGGTATTTAGAGGAGCCGCACTCACAGAGACAGAAAGTAGATAGAGTTCCAGTCTGGGAAGATGAGAAGGTTCTGGAGGTGGATGGTGCTGGTGGTTGCACAGCAGTGTGAATGTCTTTAATGCCAGCGGGAAATTTTAGATCATGTGTCTGTTACTATAATAGAAATAAACAGACAATAAAGCAGGGAACTGTTCTCGACTAAATTAGAAAAAAAGAGGTCAGCTACAGGCAAGGCATGAGATTTGATCTGATCCTGATTTAAAAACAAGCTATAAGGGATATTGGGGAGCGACTCAGAAAATTTACAGCAGAACTGTATATGATTAATATTTCTATATTCGTACAAAAAATAAAAATAACACCTTAAAGCCAGTGCAGCTTTGGAACCGTCCCAGCTGTCCGGTGCCAACACCCAGCCATCGTATTCTGGGGAGGTGACGCCGGCACATGTGATAATGACTTTATCACTTATTTTAGGGTCTATCAACCTGCAGGAACGGAGGTGAGAGCTGCGACTGTTGGTTTCTCAGTCTCCTTGGGAGTGCGAGCCTGGGAGGGCCGAGCCTCCAGGATGATTCTAGGATCCTCTTGTCTGTGATTTCTCACTTTCAGCCCCGGGGTCTGGCAGAGCTCGGGCAGACCCTGCTGAAGTCCATTTCCACACCGTGCCCTGCCAGGAGCGGGGCCTCTGTTTGCTTCTGAAGTGATGGAGGCTTTCCTTCTGGGTTCCAGTAGTCCAGCCCCTCTGACTGGGACCTGCTCCTTACTGGCCCAGTGCAAAAATGAAAAAGCAGGGCTCCTCGTTCAAAATTTACGAAAACTTTCGCATTGGTGTCAGCAGAGCACTGCACCAGGGTTTAACTCTCTCAAGCGCGGGTGGCCACAGGTTGCTGGTCTGTCCAAACGCTGTGTGACCTCTGAAGAGAACGCTGCCCAAATTCCCTGGCTCGGTTCTCTTGTCCCTTCCCCTCATCTCCATGAGACAAGGAGCAAATAGAGCGGGAAAGGAGAAGCACCTGCTGAGTGTCTCTCCACTTCCCTGACTTTCAAGATTTAAGTGTGATAAACTAAGTGACAGATAGCAAGAGATAGAGAAGAGCCTCTTACCCCCTAACAGCTGCTACTTGGGGACCCTCAGCAATATCGACGAACCTTCTCCCCTTAAACTCAGCTGTACCTTCCCCCAGGGGAAATCAGAAACACACCGTGAAGACAGTTCTCCTTGAGTGCCTTGAGTGTCATCATCAGAACAGTGTCAACCCTGGGGAAAGCACCTCCCCAGGGGGCTGGCATGGTCCTGGGGAGGAGAGAGGAAAGGAGAGGGCACAGGTAAACAGCTGACGATTTCATTTCCTGAGATTTCCAGATCCTTCTCCCTGCATCCTCAGCCTGAACTTGACCAACGGTGTGCGTGCACATGTGTGTGTGTGTGTGTGTGTGTGTGTGTGTGTGTGTGTATGCGCGCGCGAGCGTGCCCGCTCTCATGCCTCCGTGCACAGGTGCTCCAGACCCGGAGCTATGTCACCTGACTCTAGCGCAGACATTGCCTTCCCTGGAGAATGGCCACTTATTTCTGTGCAGAGAGAGTCTGCACATCAGGAGCTCAGATATTGACTAAGTGGACAGGAACCCCCGATGGTAAGGAGTTTCTTTTCTGACAGATTTGTTCCTGCTGGGAGTGAGTGTCTTAGCCAGTGAGTCAAGGAAATCAGATGAAGTGATTCTACTTGGTATCAAAGAGGGGGTGGGCTTGATCTTTCATCGCTGGTTAGATGTTAACACACAGGCTCAGGCTCGAGGAGGTGACCTCCATGTGGGGAGGGGAGCTGGTGCCCATGGCTTTCCTGCTGGGCCTGGAGGAGTCTGGAGGTCTTTTTCTTTTTCTTTTGATTGCGGTAGAAACACTTACCCTGGGAGCTGCCATCTTACCAGAGTGTCGGGGGCATGGCATGAGCTGTTAACCACGGGCTTGGTGCTGACCGGCAGACACTGGGACTCACTCATTATGCACCACAGGAATACAACGCCTGCTGAGCAGCAACCCCCATGTCCCCTCTCCTAGCCCTTCCATTCTTTGCTTTGGTGAGTCGGACTATTTTATTTACCTTCTATCCCAATAGCCACGTTGTGGAAAAAGTCCAAAACCCACTAACAGATGAGTGAATAAAAAAGAAAAGCAGTCTATCCACATAATGGAATATTATTCAGCCTGCAAAAAGGAAGGAAATCCTGCTGTATGCTATCACATGGATGAGCCTGAGGGCATGATGGTGAAAGGAAAAAGCCAGACACAGAAGGATGGCTGTTACATGATTCCACTTATGTGGAGAACTCTGGGTCTCTGGTCTCTGAGAGATAATGGCCACTGGTTTCTAGCAATTTCCTGAGGATGACAGAGCATGGCACGTCTCCTTTCTCACATCTGTGCCTGACACAGAACGCCTCAAGCCTTTGGAATTCCCTAGGTGACAGGAGCAGCAACTCTGTGTGGTCTTACAGACGGGGCTGCTCACCAGAAAGCCAGGGACCTTGATTATTAGGAGCTTGGAACTCTCAGCCTGGCTGCCATCCTCCAAAGAGGGGAACAACTCCAGACCAAATTACTCATGGATCCTGTCCACCCAATGAATCCTCTGTAAAAATCCGTGAAGTACAGGATTCCGGGAGATTATGGGCTGGTATCCACCTGCAGGAGGCTGACGTCCTCCATGGCCCTTGGGGACAGAAGCCCCTGTGCTCAGGACCCTCCCAGACTTCACCCTGTAGACCTCTTCCTCTGGCTGTTCATCCGCATCCTTTAAGATCTTTTGTAATAAGCTGGTAAAAATAAGTGTTTCCCTGAATTCTGAGATGTTCTAGGAAATGATGAAACCCAAGGATGGGGCTGTGGGATCTTTAAGCAGATCTTTAACCAGTCAGTCGGGAGCACAGGTGAACACCTGGGGTGCAGTTGGTGTGTGACATGGGGACCGTCTTGGGGCCTGAGCCCGGAGCCCCTGGGGCCCAACATCATCTGCAGGTAGTGTTGGAGCTGAACGGAATTATAGGACATGTTCGGCTGGTGTTGCAGAATTGCTTGGTGTGGAAAACCCCCAAGCCTGGTGTCAGAAGTCCCCGGTGAGTGGTGAGTAGACAGAAGACAAGAGAGCTCCCCTCGGCACCGCCCACGGCTGTGTCCTCCTGCCTGCGCCCTTGGGAGTCTCAGCTGTGTGGTTATCTCCCTACTGCTGAGCAAAGGAAATGGGCTTATAAAGGAGGGAGGGGCCTCCGGGGGTCCAACCGTGTAGGACAGAGCGATGGACCGTCCACCGCAGTGAGATTCTGCTCCAGGCACGAGGCCTTTGGGCACTTCTCAGGTCGGAGCTGAGCGGCGCCCCTCCTGCCCGCCTCTGCTCAGCCGCGTCCACTGGCAGCAGTCTCCCCGCCGGGGCGGGAGGGGACCGGGCCTCACTTCAGAGACACCAGAAGAGGCGATTTTAGCACCTGCTTTATCTGTTGACACCCCTCGGGGCTGATGACAAGCGTCTATGGGGGGAGGGTGCCCCGAGCAGAGGTGTCTTCACCCCTGCCAGGAGTTCCAGGAGGGGGGCAGCTTGGGAGGTGACACCGGGTGCCAGGCTCTTTTCGGGGACATGGCTGGGAGGAAAGTCACGGGTCCCGGGAGCGGTGGAGTCAGGACAGCTTCCTCCAGACCAAAAACCAACCAACCAAACAAGCAAAAACAAAAACAACAACAACAACAACAACAAAAAACCAGAAAAACAAAAACAAAAGCAGAGAGGACGAAAACCAGCAACTGGCAAACTTCCTGCTTCCTCCTCTTAATGCTAACGTCAACACCGCCAGCGAGGGGCGGGGAGAATTATCAATGAATCAGAGACTGGACTCCCAGGGATGAGACTATGCTTTCTTCTAGGAAACTGGTAGCAGGTTGCACACATTACCTGGTAGGAGGCGCCCCGCAGAGCAGAAAGGGAGAATGTGACTTCACCCCCACTTGATAAGGGCACCACAGCTGGCTCATCGAGGTCTCAAACTCCACTGGGACCCCCCTTCTGGGGCCAAAGGCTGGGGCTTGGACATTCGCTGCAAACATTCTCTGTGAGTCGGGGTTGCCAGGGGCAGGAACCGAGTTCACAGCAGCTCTGGCCAAATGGGAGGTTTGCTGGGGCCGCTCTGCAGAGCGGCAAGCTCGAGACCCCACGTGCAGGAGGAGATCCAGGGCTGCTTGGGGACCCGGGGCCCACACCCCTCCTCTGCCTGGCTGCCCTCTCCCCGACTGCGTTCCTGGCTTTCCCCAGCCAGCCCAGGGCCGCCTCGTCCTGCGTGTGTTCTGGCCCGGTAGGAGTAGTCTCCCTCCCCCTGACTCCCTTGCTGGAACTAGCGTGTGAAACTGGGGGGCATTGTGCTCCGGTGTCACACACAATGCTGGGGACCTACGCGTGTTACCTCCTTCCCTTCTCGCTCTGGAGAAGGCATTATGGTGGGGCCGCAGGGCTCAGGGACGGGCAGGACAGCCCCAAAGTCTCACAGCTCGCAGGGGGCCGGCTGGCCCAGGAACTGGCTTCGCAAGACGCTGCTTTTCTCCCATGCCGGCTGCCCTCCCTGGGGTCCAGGACGTGTCTCATTACTGAGAAGACCGTCCGGGTAGCCTCTCCCTGCCCCCGCCTGTGCTCTGGGCCTGGTGAATCAGCTCCGGACAGGACGCCAGGACTTGGAAGTTGTGCTGGTTGCAAAGGGAATCAACTCACTAGGGGGATGGTCAGTCGCTGGGGGGACTGGGGCTGGGCAACCGGAGCCTTCGGGGAGTCTGCGCACCTGAGGCCCACCTGGCTGGGTCCCACCACTGTGTGTCTCCACGGGGCCCCTTGGGGGAGAATCCACCGAGCCCTGTCCAGCTGGACAACTTGTGGGGTGCTGTGGCCCACGGTAGAACTCCAGCACCCAGGGGAATGGCAGTAGGGGGGGGGGCAGTGGGAGGCCTGCACCTTCATGAATGGGAGCCCCCACCCCCACCCAGGAGACCCCAGAGAGCTCCCTCGCCCCTTCCACCGCCTGAGGTCATGGCAAGAAGATGGCATCTGTGAACCGGGAAGCAGGAGCCCGGACACCAGACCGGCCAACACTGCCTCCAGAACTATGAGCAATAATTAACTGACTGCTGTTTATGCGTCCTCTGGTCTGTGGAGTTTCGTGACAGCAGCCTGACCTAGGGCCCGTGGTGGGGAGGGAGAACTGACTCCACCACGTCTCCGCCCGGCAGTGCAGGGGAGGAGACAGTGCCAGGAGAGCAGGGCGGTGAGCGGGTGGGCAGAGATGCCCCTCGAGGTGCCCTCGGGGTCGAAGCCTTCACCTACCCCTCCTCAGGCCGGAGGAGATGCGGTGCCTTTGTCCTCACTCCAGCTGTTTTACTAGGAGGACTCCAGGACCCAAGGATGGTGGGAGCGCCCAGACAGGGCCCCCAAATCAAGCACACCTTTTGTGTGTCCAGAGAGCAAAGGGGAGAGGAAGTTCTTCGGGCCCCCTTCAGCAAGGGCACTGATCCCATCGTGGGGCCCCGCCCATATGACTGGCCACTTCCTGAGGGCGCTAACCCCTAACACTGTCATGTAGGGGTGAGGATTTCAACATGTGAGTTAAATATTCAGTCTATAGCACTACCCACATCGATTTCAAGGAGGTCAGCCCCAATCCTCAAACATGCCCCATGTGGGTTTGGAAGGAAAGCAGGGTATGGATGGGGTCACCTGGTACTCTCCCAGCTCCGAGCTGACAGGAGAGCCGGGAGAGTGTCACTAGCCTGTACGCGGAGCAGCTCTTCCTGGGGGACCTTCCCCGCTTGTGTGGGGACAGGAGTATGTGTGCTTTCCCCCAGGGCCTGGAGATATCTGGCTCAGGGAACCTGCAAGGACATGGCAGCAGGGGGATGAGCCTGGCTGCAGGGGGAGGCCCCAGGGGTCTGGCTCCCTGCTGTCTCTGCCAAAGCCCAGCCAGGGACACGCCCCTGATCCAGACGCTACGCAACCCCGAGGGGGAAGGAGACCGATACCATCTTGGTTCTCCAGAGAAGCAGGACAGCAAGATGTGTGACTGTAGCTCTCAGAGGGCATTTCTTGTGCAACTCGGCTCATAGGGTAATGCGGGCTAGGACCCGCCACGGTGTGCCGTCGGCAAGCCGGAGAGCCAGGGCCTTCTGGCGGGGTCCGCTCTGAATCCGAAGGCTCAAGGCTCAGCAGCATCGATGCCCCAGAACAGGAAAGAATGCACATCCCCACTCAGGAGGAGGGAGCCAGGTCTTGCTTCCTGCACCGCTTGGTTCCCTCAGGCCGCATGGGACAGGAGGCAGCCCGCCTGTGCCAGCCCGCCTGTGCCAGCGAGGACCCATTTCTTTACCGAGTCCTGCGCCTCTCTTCCGGAGACACCCTCACAGACACACCCGGAAGTGTGTGTGACTGACCCTCTGGGTGCCCTTAGCCCAGCCAAGCTGCACAGAACTGCTCCCCCAGCATCTAACCCCTCCCGCTCCCACCGCTTTCCCCTCATGCACTCAGCCTTGGCGGGGGGGGCACCCCCACCCCCAAGCAGTACTTCCTCCCTCGGGGTCTAGGAAACGAGGACCCAGGAACCCAAGGATGGCCCCCATGCCTCTCCTGTGATTTCTTTGGTCGTGTTAATTGAACTGACTTGTATTCATGCCTGACAGCGAGAGGGAAGCAGGACTGAGGATCTAAATGCAATTTGCATATAAAGCTGGGAAGTGAGGCAGGCAGAGTGTTTCTATTACCCAGTCAATAAATGGCTTTCTGGAGGGAAAGTAATAGCCCACGTGGGAAGGAGAGCGGGCTTGGCACCGGCGAGGCTGTTGGAAGGGACTCTCCGCGGGCGGGCGCTGCCGCCTGACGTTAGGAGCTGGCTTCACGGGGGGGAGGGCGGCCATTCCGGACAAGGCAACCAAGCAGGGACCCCTCCCCGCTTCCTGGAGCTTCTTGTCTCCTCGTTGGGTGTCGACAGAGTTCCTGGAGCAGGATACAAGTGTCCGTCGGAGTGGTCGTTGCCTCTGGGAATGAACGGGTCTGAAGCTGGGACCTCCACGATGGTCCACGTTAAACCTCTACTTCCCAGACAGAGGGTTAGAGGGATTCCCACGGTCACCGGGGGCAATGTCAGGACCGGAGCGGCAGCTCAGCCCTCCAGACTGTCCCCAACTCTCTCCAGGACACGCCCAGGGCCGTCTGTCCTGGACGGACAGCAGAGCGGCTGTCCATGCTTGCTGCGGACCGGCACTGGCCTGGAACCAGCTGCCCCTTCTAGCTGGTGGGCATCCCTTCTTGCCCACGTTCTCAGAACTGTCCTTTCCCCCGGAGTCCCGGGGACCACCGCCAGCCTTCGTGCCCCTCCCCCTAATCTCTGAGGTTGTCTGCGGGGGTCTTCCCTCTCCATCCCTGTCCTAGCCAGTTCTGGCGACTGAGACAACGTGCCGGACCAGAGGCTGCAGCCTGGGGTCAGGGCGCCGGCTCCCACCCGTCCCGAGCCTGCTGCTGCTTTCCGCTGGCTGCTCTCTACTTGTGCACCCCCACCGTGGGAGGGAAGGGGCCCCCGGTAATCCCATCATGGGACTCCCCGCTGGCGACCCAATCACCTCCCAGAGGCCCCACCTCCTAACACCATCACACTGGGGTGCAGGTTTCAACATATGAATTGGGGGGGCGTGCAAACCCAAAGTCCCAACCCCTCCCCAGTCTGCACTGTGACCCCACTCCAGCTGGAGTAGGCGAAACGCCCTCACCTCTCCTCCTTACATTATCAGGATTTATCTACAGCCAATGGGAATGCTTTTCCAAGATAGTAGCTACGTGGGCTCGGTGGGAGGTGCGGTCTCTGTCAGTTGTGGGAACCAGGGCCTGAGACAGCATATGAATGAAGGGGGGTGGTTATGTGCCAATAAAACTTTATTTATGGACGTTGACATCTGACCCCTATCATTGTCACGTCACAGAATATTATCCTTCTTTCGATTTTTCCCTCACCAGCTAAAAATGTGAAAGCCATTCTTAACTCACAGGCTGTGCGGAAAGGGGCAGCGGGCTGGATGAGGCGGCAGACCCCTGCCCTGGAAGGTCACAAGAGGAGAGGGGTGCAGACGGCAGGGTAGCGTGTGGCTTTGGGCAGAGCTCAGGTGTAGCACCTCCTGTCACCCGTCTTGGGCTGGGCACGGTGCCAGGCCCCCGACAGCTGGAGCCGGCCGCCCCTCCCAAGAAAGCACCGCAGATCTGGGGGGGCGATCATCAGTGTCCCTCCCACCCCTGCCCGTGTTTGCACACGTCTCAACTTTAAGTACGGAACATTTTTAATGTTAAAGAGTGTAATAAGAAACAGCTAGAGACGGATTTGAAATAGCTTTGGATGGAAAAATTGGACATATTAATTGCTACCTCCGTGAGCTGCCTTTTCTCCTCCATTCACGGTTAAAAGCCATGCTGTTTTGAAATGTTAAATGTCTTTCCCAAGGAAGGCTGGAGATCCCTTCCTGGCTCTGTGGCCTGATGGCTGGGAGCTAGGAAGGCTGGCTGCTCTCTGAGGCCCCAGGGCTCCTCTGCTGCTTTGCCCGGGCATGCTTGGGCTGCGGGGCACAGGGCTGGGGGGACCTGGAGGGAGGGCTTACTGGGCAATCAGGAAGCAGCCAGACCTCTCCTGCTGCTGAGTCGGGTGAAGGCGGAGGGCAGGGAGCCAGGAACAGGAGTGCCCTGTGGTTGGGGAAGGTGCTGGCAGGGAGCTGGGGTGGTGGTAAGAGGAGGAAGTCCCATGGGACGGCTTTTAACAAGCGACACCATTTCTCTGGCAAAGCACATGAGCATCTGAGGCAGGGGCCTGTGGGTATAACTGTCCCAACTACTGCTTTTTCTTCGCAGAGAGCCGGTTACGACAGTGAAAGCAGGTTGCAGAATGTGAACTGTTTACAAAGCATGTGTGGCCCTTTGGAGATGTGGGCTCCTCTGCACGTGGCCATTCACCTGCTCCGGAGCTGCTGGGCTCTCCGCAAGGCAGGCAGGTATGGCTAAGGATGGCATCATAGCACGGGGGGACTCCAAGAAGCAAGAAAGGCAAATATTCTAAACCCTTTAACCAACAAGGCATTAGTCATTCATCCTGAGAAAAACAGTGATTCTGTCCATGCCGAGCTCACGTCTGCCCAAAATGCATTGACGAATCAGATCCCCGACCCCTCCCAAGGGCAGGGGGCAGGCAGCCTTGCTGTGGACAGCCTGAAGCACTGGCATCCACTCCAGTGCAGGATGGAAGTCTGATCAGGCATGCACGAAGCACTGTGCTAATTCATGCAGGCTGCCCACTGTGCTCCTCTTAAATCATCGTCCGCTTTGCCGTGCTTAACCCACACGCTGACCTCTGCTGCCGCGGCTGTCTGTGGGGGCACACGGGGTGACTGCTCCACCCACGTCCCCTGGGGAACACGAGGCCTGGCCCTGCCAGCCACCGACAGGCAGCTCGGCGAGCGCTCGGGTCACAGGTGACCCCTCTGGGGAACAGAGCACCTCACAAGGGCTCCCCGACACCCGAGGAGACAGCTCACCGGGGTAAATCATCCTCAGGAGGGATGCGGTCAAGGGAGGCCTCGCTCCTGTCATGTGCCCCCAGTGGGCCAACCCTGGCTTCTGAGGCCAGGATCACCCCAAGATCTGGAAGCCGTCAACAAGTGCTGCTGGGAGGGCGGCAGGAAGAAAAGGGGCCGAATGCAACAAACTCCACCCGCATCGGGGCCAGGAGCACAGTGTCCTCGGACCTGGGTCTCCCGCTGTCCAGTCTCACATGCGCTCCCGAGCATCGTTGGACCAATTCCAACACTTCTCAGCCCAGCTGTCTTTGGGGGCTCGGAAGTGGCCTCCACCTGCCTGTCCAGTGTGTGCGGCCCTCCTCCCCCTCCCCTCCCCTGAGGGGTCAGTCCGCACGGCTCCCTGCACGCTGCTCAGAGCTGCCTTCGGGCCCATTCTACAGGCTGGTCCTCAGGCAGGCTCCTGCAGCCCTGCATCCAAGCTGCCGTCGGCCTTGCACACACCGCGGACGGCACGCGGTCCCGCAGAAGCAGTGGGGGGTGCAGCGGCACCAGTCTGTGTGGGACTCCGGGCTGGGGGCGGGGGGGCAGAGACCGCCGCTCCTGACTGAGTCTTCTGCCGCAAGAGCTGGCCAATCGCTCCTCTTCTGGATCATCATTTCGTGATTCATCCGGTCCCGTTTGGGCGGAGAGTCAGGTCGTCAGGAAATAGGGAAAATGTCTTCAATGTCTTCCTAAGGAAGGTTAGGAGGATGAACAAACATGAAATCAGTTTAGGGGACCATTTCAAATCAGGGGCACAAAAATGAGACAGGCCCGGTGAAGCCATGGGACCACGTCCCAGTTGCTGCAGGGGGTCGGTTGGCCTCGATTTCCCACCACACCCCATTTGCTCTGGCTGGGGGACCCAGTGAGGCTTCTCGGCACAAGGCCCTTGAGGTTGGGCAGCTGTGACCCGTCAGGATGGCGCAGGGTTGCCGGCGCTCCAAGACCGGGCCTGTTCAAAACACACGCCGTTCAGGTGGCTGGTCACAGCCTTCCCGGCCTGAATGACAGGGACAGGCTTCCCGTCACCCAGGCCCTCCTGCACGGAGTTCAGGCCCTGCCAGGTGTGGGCACCAGGGCCCCAAGGGCTGAACGGCCCCAAATCAGAGACTGAGTTTCTTTAAGTCACAGTGAAAAATAAAATCACCAACAAGTATTACATTTAAATCTGGAACATTTCACCCTTGCCCCCCCGCTGGCACCCTTCCACCTCGATGCTTTCTTGTGAAGTGATCTCAGTCAGATGACCGCCAACAAGCCGTTTTTAAGAAGGTCATCATTTCCTATTGATGCAACTTTCATCAGCTGATTTTAAGGGGTGTTTTCGTCCTGCAGGAGCACTGTAACTTCAGGGTGTACTTGTCCCGCGTGGGGAAAGGTGTGTGTGTGTGTACTGCCCTGGGGGCCACGGGACCTGTCAGCAGGGAGCCCACGACGGCCCAAGGCTGTCCCATCAGCAAAGTCCTGCATCGCAGTCGCCTTCAGAACTGAGCAGAGGGGGTCAGTCTGTCCCCCAGCCAGGGCCCTCTCCCCACTGTGTGCTGCCCCCCACGCCCCGTTCCATACCACCCCCACTCCCCGTGCTCGAGCCCCTCTCACCCATCACTCGGGGTTCAGTGACTCATTCCTGAGGCCATCTCCTGTCTACCCCTTACCAGTGAATTCGGCAGCTTGCCTGCTGCGAGGGGCTCTAGTTCTCTGCACAACGCTCAGGAACCCTGAAACGCACTCATTGCAAGAACTCTAAACTCATGCGTGAATCTTTCGATCAAAGCTGAACACAGCGTGGTTCCCAGAAGCCCCAACCAAGGGCATCTTGCTTTGGAATATCGGTGTTCATCTGGGCCTGTCTTTTGTCAGCAACTGATCTGCACTGAGAAATTGACAGGTTTTGAGAAGGACAAGCTTCAGGAGCCAATTGGTGTCACCTACAAACAGAAAAGAGCTCCAGGCTGGGGTTCGCCGATCAGCTCATCCCAGGTGAGCTCATGTACCTGGACTGAGACCTAGAGCTGGCTTTGGGTTTCACGGTGTCTGGGTCCTGGGGACACCGCCGTCGGCTATGCTGGGCTATGGTGTGCTTCATCGAGGCACGTGCTAGTCAGGCCTTTTCATCTATAAGGGACGGTCACCCAGCCCCGAAGGCAGATCATGGTGTATCCACTCATTACTTCAGCAGGATAGACCCCAGAGCTCTGGGGACGGGGGTGGAGAAGGGAACCCACCTAAGACCTATCTGCCTGGAACCCACTGGTGAGCCTACCGTCTGTAGTGGGAAATTCCAGACATGCCAGGTCATGGGTTCAAATCATATCAGGTCACTTCATAGTGCCTCTTATCTCCTGACAGTTTACCTGAAATCACTGGAGCAGGTGGGTTCCATCCTGCCCCTCGATGTACCACAGCAGCCGAGCGCGTGCTGAGGGGGCACAAAGCTCTGGCTGGCCAACTGCAGTCATGTTTCCAGATCAAAACTAATCCCCGTGGCTTGCAAGTAGTGAGGGGGGAAGCCAAGGGAATAAGCCATCTGGTTACGGCTGGCCCAGTTGTTACATCTGGAATTCCGTGTACCCAAACACGGGGTCCATAGCTTCCTAGAGGAGAGTGGGCTCTGCAAGGAAGATGTGGGTTCAGTTACTGGCAAAACAGGAAAAGTTTGCCGGCAGACAAAATCAGCCAGTGTCCCTCTGTCATGCTTAATTTTATGTGTCAACTTGGCTGGCACATGAGGTCCAATTGCTTGGTCAGACTCGGTCTGGATGTTGTTATGCAGATAGTTTTTAGATGACATGAATATTTAAATCTACTGAGTAAAGTACAATGTCTCCATAGTGTGGGTGGGTCTCATCTAATCAGCTGAAGGCTATAAGAGGAAAATGAGGTTGCCCAAAGAGGAAGGGATTCTTCCTGAGATTGTCTTTGGACTCAAGATGCAACATCAACTCTTCCCTGGGTCTCTACCTTGCCAGACCTGCCAGCCACCCTCCATGGTCATGGGAGCCAACTGCTTAAAAGAGCTGTTACTCTCCAACATAGACAGATTGCCTACACCTACATCTTTATCTGCATACACATCCTACTGGCTCTGTTTCTCTGGGGGACTCTGGCCCTCCTACTAAAGACACAGGGGTATGAAGAAGCATGCCACGTCACACACACTCTGGCCATTAATTCGGGATAACACCCAGTGAGTCTTAAAGGCCTGGTGTCATGGTCACCATATGAGGCCTCTCAGGGCACAGACTACATAACCATGCTTCAATCACAGTACAGCAAGCCCCCTGGAGTTGTACAGTGTGGATGTCCCGTCTGGTTCTGAGCTCAAAGATACACCTTTGCGGGTTTGTGAGAGCCCATTTTCCCTCCAGGGTGAACCTGCCCTAAACCCTTAGCTTGCGCTATATCCTATTAAATCTTCTTGCTATTACCAATTAGAGGGGAAACAATTTACTGCTTAAATAATTTATCCAGATTCCATGGAGAAGATCTTTTGCAGAGATGCATCAGCTAATAAAGAAAATTGATTTTAGAAGCCAAAGTCAATATGAGGTTAGGGAAATGTTCGCCTATTTGCATGTTCCTATCTTCTGAGACTTTCTGTCACTTTGTCTGATGAGGACATCAGCCGGGGCCCACTTGATTGCAAGCACTTTTTCTTTTGCAACTTACACGTCTGAAGCCAGCCAGGGCCATGGTGTGGGGATGCAGTCAGCATGTTATCAAAAAAATCGGAGATTTCTGGGGCACCTGAGTGGCTCAGTCGGTGAAGCCTCTGCCTTCGGCTCAGGTCATGATCTCAGGGTCCTGGGATCGAGCCCCACGTAGGGCTCCCCGCTTAGTGTGGAGTCTGCTTCTCCCTCTGCCTCTCTTCTCCCATCCCCGCTCATGCTCTCTCTCTCTTTCTCTCTCTCAAATGAATAAACAAAATCTTAAAAAACCAAACCAAAACCAAAATCAAAACCAGAGATTTCTTTCCTTGGGTGCTCAGTCTAGAGTGCTTGCTAGAGCGAGGGTGAATGGCCTCCCAGAGGGAATCCAGGTCACAGGGGACTCTGTGCGACCACGAGGCCCAATCAGTGAGGTGACTTGAGTATTCAAAGTATGTTGGAACGTATCCACTTTCATAATGAAGGCTCGTTTGTAATTAGAAGAAATGACTTGCATGCAGACAATTAATGTAATAAGGTATCCAAAAACAATTTTTTTCCTCTGAATAGTTCCTTGTAATTTCATTCATCTACTTCATTTCCTTATCAAGCCCTTTGTTTGCAGATAATGAAAAAGGTGAATTTCAGCCCAACCAGGAGGAAATCACAACGTTGTGGTCACTGACGTTTCCCCGCGGTGGCCGTTCACTTGTTTTGGGGAAGCCCACAGGCATGCTGAAAAGAGCTGGTGGGGAGAGGGGCTAATCAGTTTGGTCACGGACAGAGGGTCCTGAACTTTGCTGTGCATCAGAGTCACCTGGAGGTTTGTTAAAGCAGGCTGCCTAGGCCCCACCACCAGACACTGGAGTCATAGGTCTGGGTGGACAGGCCCCATAATTTGCATTCCAACCAAATTCCCCAGTGACTTTGAGGCTGCTGGGCCGAGACCCCACTCCAAGAATCAGGGTTCTTCAAAGTCATCATCTGAAGAATGGGTCCATGTTAGTCAACAACGGTGATTGAAGCATCCAGAGGTACCTCACTTAGCCAAGGTGAGAAATCACTGCACCAGGATTGAAAGTGTGATATGTAGGTGCTTTCCCTGTGTTTGCATCCCCTACTGTGTTCAGAAAAGCTGCTCAGTGAGTCCCTTTGCCCTGGTCCTTTGTTAAGATGGAAGCAGAGTTGGTGAAATAAAAACACTGTTTACACTTCCAAACCCTTTGCCTATCTTCTAAGAATTGGCTCAGCCCCCACCTCCTTCAGCAACTCTCTCCAAACTGGTGGCTCTAGGAACTCTCAAACTGATCCCAATGAGTGGGCCAGCAAGCCATGACCCACAGGCCAGCTGTCTTCGTAAATAAAGTTTTATTGGAACACAATCCCTCCTATTCACTTACAAATGGCCTATGCTGAGTTAATAAAGGAGGTCAAAGATTTCTGACCAGTGAAGATGAAAATGTTTACCACGTGGCCCTTGACCGGAAAGTTGTGCCTCCATGTGCCAGACAACCCCCCCCCCCCACACACACACGTGACATGCCCTGTGGTTGCTGACTCAGCTCTCTGTCTCACCCAGAGTTCTGTGCTCCTTGGAACAGGAAGCATGGCTCCATTTTCTTGCCCCCAGGGACCCACGCCGTGCTGGGCATCCAAAATATTGTCAAGTGTTTGCTGAACCGAAGCTGGGGCACAGATGGGTACCCTTTGTTCAACACTTCATGGCCCAAGAAGGAAGCCGATCTCTTCTTCATGACTTGTCTGACACCAGAGGGAACCCTCCAGACGCCGCTCTGCAGTGTGATCTGAAGACAGGCATCCACCGCCAGAAACACCCAGTGCTCTTTGATATTGGAGTCTGAACAAGACCGTCACCCTGAAGCTGGGCCGATCACCACGGCGGGGGTGAATGGAGAACTTGGGCCCGTTCCCCTGGCAAGAATCGGGTGTCAGACTATATGCTGGGCATATCTGTATGTCTAACTTGAGAACTGGCAAGAAAACCAAAGGGGAGGAAAATATTCATTTTGCATTCGGTTCTTGTTATTCATAGTAGTAATGGTCTATAAAGTCACCGTGAACACTAAATTAGTGAGTACTGAGCCATTGCTCCTAAGAGAAATATAAGGTTAGGATCCCGTGGGCCTGTGCTCGTGATGTTTTTTATCAAGCAATCAATACATGGCCCTGTTTTATTTGTGTTTAAAGACACATTAATATATATTGTTGATTCATGAACACTGAACTCACTGACAGCAACGTTGAAATTCATGCCTGCACTCTTCCCTACCACACGTGTTTTCTCTAGAAGGCACAGCCTTCCTGTGCTTAGGACACTCGACAGCCCCTCAGCTCTATGCTTGGGGACCACTTTAAATAACAAGACCACCAATAATAAGTATCAATAGGGAAACACACCGTCTTCTGATTCAACAATAAATCTGCCTCGTGCTTTTGGGGGAGACTTCGGGGCTTCCCTGTGTGTGCACCTCCTCCTATGAGGTGGGGATGAGGCAGGGCTATCGAGGACCACAGCTGCCTGACCAGTGACAGGTTTTAGAAACAACGAATTAAAAGACAGTTATTGTGAAGTTATTGCAAAGTAAAGGTCACAGCCCATCATACCGTTGTTAGCGGTGCATCCTCCGCGAGCTTGGACGATCACCAAATCCCTACATTTTAGGAAGGCAGTCATTAATCTCTGGTTCTTGCTTCGATTTTTTCACGTGATTTGCTTGTTTAGTGAGGCACAGATTCTAGCTCTGAATCTCCACTGGGGACCAGGTCCCGGAGGAAAAGGAAGCAGTGCCCGGAGTGACTCGAGCCCTCTGCGTGGGAACTTGGCAATGACAAATAAAGCCACCGATATGGATGCTCTTTGAACTGGGGATCCGTCTGCTGGAAATTAACCCTGAAGATGTAGCCAACCCTGTCAGATAAATCCGCACAACGTTCCCGTTCACTGCAAAGTATCGTGAAAACAACCTAAGCAGGCACACACTGAATGAACGGTGGTGTGTGCACGGGATGGAGGGATAGGCGGCTGTGCGTTAGCGTGGAGTCCTTCCAGGCCCTATGGCCAAAGGAGCGATGCCCAAGCCCGGCTCTATTAAGAGGGGTTTGCACGTCAGTGGAGAAGGGTGCTCTCCCTGGAGTCCTCGGGGGCTGCGCTCCTCACCGTGAGTGTGGATTCCGAGGGGGCATGGCCAGGGCACTGGGACTGTGGACCGGGAAAAAGGGGTTCGGGCCGGACAGGGATACAGCAGGTGCCTTCTCACAGCCGAGGCGCCCTGCTTGTCTCTGACTGCAGGATGGGTGCGGAGGGCAAGCATTCCAGTCCTGGGACCCGGGGCTTCCTGCCTTCCTCTCTGAAACAGGCTGACCACAGGGACTGGAAAGTTAACAAGTTTAACTGAAACTCCCGCACCCTTTCCTCCGGCGGCCTCGGAGGTTTCTGTTAAGGGGCGAGCCGGCCCTCGGCAAACGTTGCTGCTCAGTATTTCCCGGACCGGAGCCGGCCCTCTCCCGGACTGGTCTCTTCCTTAATGGGGGCGGAGCAGGCGTGCAAGGGGCCGGACACCGTGATTCAGTGCTCGCCGCAGTGCTCGCCGCAGTGCTCGCCGCAGTGCTCGCCGCAGTGCTCGCAGCTCCTCAGGCCTCCCCGGGGCCAGCCTCCAGGCAAGGGGGCAGCTGCTGCTCCAGCTCGGGGACAAGGGGCATGGCCAGAGCGCATGGCACACACGAGTCCATCTTCCAGGGACCTGACCCTCCGTGGCGGTGGACTCCGTGTCCTGGCCTCAGGAAGTCCGCCAAGGAACACCCTGGACCTGGACAGAGAACATCCCCGAGTCTGGGAACAGCAAGCCCAGGAAAAGAAGAACATCAGGAAAACAGGAAGCTGTGGGAAGACATGCTGGCAATAAAAGTAGAAGAGAGAAAAGCGCTGTGAGCGGACTGATGAACCTTGTCTGAAGTCAAGCAGAGGAGACCGACATCGTCCTCGACCTCCCAGTTTCCGTCACTTCCGGATCCTTGTTGATTTTGCTCAAAGACACAGGCATTTCCTATGCACGGCCACCAGAAGTACCCGAGGCCCCGGTGCTTTTAGGGTGTACGCAGACCCATCGCTGTGCCATTTCCACAGTTCAGGGATGGAGGCCACAGGTGAGGGTTTCCTCTCCCGGGCCAGGACCACACCCCTGCGGCATCTCTGGGGCCTTGCACACGAGCTCCGGGCTCCCGCGTCCTCGAGGGCCGAGGATGATCAGGAAAACCGCTGCTGAACTTCTGAGCCACGGTTCCGTCTCGTGAGGCCTCACCCTCGTTAGGTTTTTAAGGAAGACACAATAACTCTTCTGTAGCGAGAAAACACAGCTCAAGAGCCATAGGAAAGCATCTGAGATACGCACCGTGTTGGGAGCAGTGCGAGTGCCTGTGCTCCTGGTGGGTTGGGGATCAGCAGGCAGGTGCTTCTGCTGTCGGTCTCTCGCCTGTGCAGAGCCGCGTGCACCCCGCGAGAGCTGTGAAAGATGGGTGAAAGGCTGAGGACTTAGGTCCCGAGTAGAAAAGTAAAGGCAGCTCCCGAACAGTTGCTGTGAGATTTGTCGGCAGTAGTTGAAAATGGGCATCTGTTTTTCAGCTAAGGACCGTGGCCCCGAAGGCAAATCATCCCTCTCCCCCAGACCGCAGTGCTTTCATTAGAGCAGGTGATGGCTGTGTGCTGGGCCTCTCCCCAGTCGGCTGGCCAGCAGAGGCAGGCCTGGGTGCAGAGGTTTTGCTCAATCCCACCTTCAACAGGAAGTGGGGAGAGGCCCCTCTTGTGTCAGAACTTCGTGTTGACGGTGACGTCAAGGGGAAGGTTATCCTAACTGGAAGGAGCTCTGTGGATCTCATGGGTGTGTTTACACAGCTCGCGGGGCATCTGTGGACCTCCCGCCCTCTGGGTGGCATCTCTCTATTTGGTCAATTCCCTCGGGACAGACTGCTGCCCTTCCTGGAGTCTCCGCTTCTGGTGAAATCCAGCAGAAAATGCACATTTGGAAGCAGAAACTGGCTACAGGTCTCAGCTCAGAGTTACAAAAGTTCTGACGTGACCCCTGTTGTGTGGCCGGGGAGATCTAAGGCAGTAGTACGTGATCGATCTGAGATGGACCAATCTGAGACTGGTGGTTGGTTGTAGGGGGCACGGGGCAGCCCTGTTGTCTTGCAAGAGCTTGTTCAAGGATGCTGTGTGGAGACACCATTGTCTGGATAGGTTGAGGGTGAGCGCCATGGTGGAGAAAGGCCCTGTGTTGGTTAATTTCATGTGTCAGCTAGGCTCCTCTGTGATACTCAGGTATTTAGTCAAGCACTGTTCTAGATGTTTTATGAGGGTTTGTTTTTTTTCCATGGATTTAACATTAACTCCATAGACTTTAAATTAAGCAGATTATCTTCCTTAGGGTGGGTGGACCTCGTCCAATCAGTTGAAGGCGTTAAGATAAAGACTGACATCCTTCTAAGGGAGAGAGAACTCCGTTTCCAGGCAGCCCATGTTCTTGAGTGGTTTTGTTTGTTTGTATTTTTATAGCTCAAACCCCCACTAGCCTTAAGGAAAATACCAATCAGGGTTCTCCAGAAAAATAGAACCAATAAAGTATGTCTGTCTATCATCTATCTATCTATCTATCTATCTATCATTTTTATCTGAGAAAGTCCGATTTCAAGAAGTTGACACACTACTGTGGAGGCTGACAAGCCCAAAATCTGCAGAACAGGCTGGTGAGCTAGAGACCTGGGGCAGAGCTGCCGTTCAAGTCTGAGGACCACCTGAGAATCACATGCAAAAGCACACATCTCCATCTCACTTGAGAGCCGTGATCAAGGCTTCTTCTCTGAGCTTTGTGAAAGGAGTGAAGAGTCAGCCCCTTGGTGCCCTTTCTCGCTGGGTGAGGACTCTGGGGCAGCATCTGGACGTCCCACCGGACGGGTGTGACAGGAGCACTCCTCACTGCCTGGGTGCCATTGGGCACGCTGCTTATCCCGCCTTGGCCGCAGCTCCTTGTCTGCAGGGGCAGAGATGAAGAAGCTTCCAACAGGGCGCCCCTGTGGTTTCACCCAAGATGTTGAGCACAGCAAGTGCTCAGTAACCCACAAGGGTGGTGACATTGTTATCGCAATGGGGCGCTGTCACGTTACTGCACTGATGTCTAATCCAGTTGATGGTAATGTACCATTTCAGAGTTTCTTGTCTAAAATAATAAAAAATAGAAGTCCCTGAAGGATAACTCATCTGCAGCATGTGCCTGGTGGGCTGCATGGCTCTTGAGGATGCCAAAGGTCTGGGCATCTGTGCCCTCATCATGGGTCCTAAGCAGGCCTTGCCCCTCAGCATGGCTGTCATTAAATCATCATCTTCATAGGTTTTCCAGCCTCTGCCTGAACCTCGGAGGTGCCAAAGTCATCAGGGGCAGAAACCAGACTGGGGAAGTCAAAGGAGCAGGGGAAAGAACAGTGAAGAAGCTTGGTGATGGCTGTGTGCTGTGCACTTGGATTGTGAGATGCAGCCCTCAGCTTTCCACACCAGTGTGCCCCGGGGTCCCAGCAGTCATTTGTGGGGCTGGGAGCCAAACCCATGGGGGCTGTTGCAGACTGTGTTCATTCCTTCTTTAGCCAACAGTCTTAACTGTGAATATTCGCTCATTAGCAGTGATAAGTGGTATTTGAAATGCAGAATGGGTTCCTGCTATCTTTACCTCTTTGTCCTGAGGAGCACAGACAGCTGGCAGAAGGCAGAGGCTCTTCGCTCCTGGCCAACTGGCCGTGGAGAAACAGGAGGGATGGGAAAACACAGGCTAGGGGTGGTGTGTGAGAGGGGCAGCACCTGAGTCAGCCAGAGGCCGTCCCAGAATTGGGGACCAGGCACACGACGTCATTAAACAACATTCAAGCAGATTTGGGGTCCAAAAGGCAATATCCCAAGCAAGGATTTGTGGGCTGAATGTGCCTCCCACCCTCAACCAAATTCATATGTAGAAGTCCTAACTTCCAAGGTGATGGTGTTAGGACATGGAGGCCTTTGGGAGGATATTAGGTCCTGCAGATGGAGCCATGATGGGATGAGCATTCTTATAAAAGAGACCCCAGAGCGTTCCCTCATCGCTTCCACCACATGAGGATGCAGCAAGAGGGCTGCTGTCTATGAACCAAGAAGCTGGCTCTGACTAGATAGCAAATATCTTGGAAAGCATGATTTTGGGATTTCAGCAAAAAATGTGTATTGTTTATAAGCCCCTGAGTCTGTGGTAATTTTGTTATAATAGCCTAGGAGACGAAGACATAAAGGTGGATTACTCTATTACTAGCTTTGTCTATCAGCTTAAGAACAATGTTCCTGAACGTTAGAAAACTTTGGGGTCAAGTCTCGGTGCATCCAGACACCAGTTGTGTCCACAGAGCATATCACTTAACCTCTCTGAGCCTCTGTATCTCCTGAAAACGAAACCAAACCAAACCAGCAGCTGATTATCTACCCCATCTGGCACAGCCTCCCTGCCAGATGTGCGCTTCTCCTGCCTACGTAGAAAAGACCATTGCATATTAATGCCAGCTGTGTCAATAATTGAGTTACCCAATCTGGTGATGGTGAGCTCCCTCCATGCTGCCATAAGGCGATTCAGGGATTGCCAGAGGTAGGGGGTGTTAGGGCTTCCCCACTGTGGATCAGACCCCAAGGCGCTCCCTAGTTATCTGTTATCTTTTGTGTGAGGTTTTACTCCAGGGCACGTCTCATGTCCCACTTGACAAGCTTCTCAGCTCACACAGGTGTTTCCAGTCTTGCATGAGTGTGTGCCCTCTCCCAGAGTTGTCAATAAAACACTGACAACACACTGTTCAAAATAGTGCTTCCCCGGTGACAGGGAATTTGGTAAAGTCTAGCAAAATCTTACATACATGTACCCTTTGTCCAAGGGATCAACGTCTAGGATCTATTTGCAAATGTACCAGGGAAAATATGAATGTATGCCTATTCACGAGAGCACGCTGTGAATACAGCAGAAGATGGACCATAATGTGGTGTCCACTGTCGGGGAATTACTGAATGGACTTGATAGAGCCATACAATGGATCATTTTGCTTCTATAAAAAAGAATCAGGGATATTTCTTTCAAAGCAATCTCTTATATGCAGAGCAAGCGAAAACAGTAAGGTGGTAGGTGAAAACAAAACAAAAAAAGTATGTTTTTCTTGTATGAAAAGAGTTACATGGCCAAAGCTGGAATAATTTGAGCAACAAAATAATGATAACATTAGATTATAACCTAAAGAATAAAATAGATATGTCTGAGTCCATGCCAATGTAAAAATAGTTGAATAAATTAATAAATAGCATGGGGGAGGTACAAGACTTCCTTACAAAAGAGTTCCAATTAATAAATATACATACCCCTCCTGTGGGAGGTGGAGCTTCATTTCCCTCTCTTGGAGGGTGGTCTGGTCTTAGTAACTCACTTTCAAGGAATGGAGGATGGGAAGAATAAACTGGTAACTTTCTACTGGGCTCCTGTGGACATTGTCTTAGCCAAGTGATGGAGGTTAATATTACCAGTGTGGGTCTTCTTGGTATCATCCGTGTTCCCTTGATATGATGCAATGAGCAGAGCATGGTACCCCTATGCTCTTCTTCCCCAGAAGCCAATACCTCAGTGTAATCACGAGGAAAAAGACAAATGGGGAAGCACTCACCATTTTGTCTCACCTGTGAAAAATGGATCTAGGCAATATTCATTAACATTCATCGTCTCCGACACCCACAAAGGAAAAGTTGAGTAGGCATGGCCCTGGTTGGAATCACATGCTACTGATAAAGTGTTCCAGTCCAAACAATAAACCTAGATCTGATCAGACTCCTAGATTTGACTGCCATTTTCCAGGATATACAGGGAACAGAATAACATGTTGTACAGCACCATGTGGATGCAGTCCACAAAAGCCAGATGGGAAGACTCAGGTTATAAGGGAAATAAGAGAGTGAAGGAGACCTTACACTAAATAAGAATGGGGGTCACAGCAACCAACCAGAATGGTGATTCAAACAAACTATTCAAAAGGAGAGAAAAAAATAGACAACTGGATAATCTGCACTATGACTGGATATTTGAAGATAATATGGAATTATTGTCAAATTTTAGGTATGATGAAATTGTCACCACAATTTAAAATGAGTCCTTATCTTTTATACATATTAAGTAGAAAAATTATAGAAGCAGCAATAAGAAACCTGAAATTTGCCTCAAAATAATCTGGGGGAGGGGCAAGATGGTGGAGAAGTAGGAGACCCTGTTTCAAAAGGTCTCCTGAAGTGAGCTGAATTATCTACCAGGATAATCTGAACACCCATGAAATCAGCCTGAGATATAAGACTACATACTCCTGGGTCTCTACGGGGGCAGAAGAGCACCAGTGGAGTGGTAAAGTGGAGTGGGAGTGCTCAGACTGATTTCAGAGGAGAAGTAGGAGGGGGACGGAGCCACCAGAAGCGACCCATTGGAAAGTAAGACCCCAATACGAAAGTGCCATATGCTCGGGGACAAGCATCAACTTGGAGTCTGGTTAGAAGCACTCAAAAGCAAAAGGTCTTTACCATCGGCAGGGATATCATACTATAACACCGGGCCAGGGACAGAAAGTGCTCCCGTTGCCACGCAGGAGGGAACCTGGTGGCATGGAGTCTCTTTAAAACTGCCACTTTTAAAACCATCGCTTTTTTTTCTGCCACTTTTTCCCCGCCACTTGGGGCAGGCGTGCGCAGCCCCCAGGGGAGGCGACTCTGCAGACTTGAGTGTGACCTGTGGGGCCGCGGAACCTCAGTACCCACTGTGTGGAGGTGCACCACAGACTTCCTGGGTGGAGACAAGCTCACACAACCCAAAATCAGCCCTGGTTTCCTGGGAGCGGGAGCAAAACGACAAGCAGGGGCCTCGGGTGCCAATATGACCAGCGGCTGCGGGGGGCCCGACTGTGACAAGCGGCCAACAGGGAAGGTCCAGGGAGAGGCTGTGGGCCCCACACCATCCAGAGGTCTGCTAGCCGAGGGCTCTCTCTGGGAAGGAGGGCTGGGCACAGACATCTTGCTCTGGCCTGACATTCTGGAAAGCTGCAATGAGCCGCAAAAGAACAAACCATCCAGAGAACTAAAGCCCGAAAACCTGGTTGCCATGGAGCCCAGCCCCTAGGAAGGGGGTGGGGACTCACCCAGGTAGAAGAGACTGAAAACCAGAGAGGCAGGCCCCTCCCCCAGGACAAGATGATAGCACCTAAGCTGGAAAACCCGAACATCAGGGGAAAAGCAATATATTAAGCTCCTGGTACTACCCCAAAAGCTGTACACTTTATAGATACAGCTTTTCACTTTATTTTCTTTTTAACTTTTTCTATTTTTATTTTTAAAGTTTTCACTTTAAATTTAAAATTCATTCTCACGGTTTTTGTTCTTTTAATTTTTAACCCACTTCTTATTACAATGTGATACTTAATACAACACTCCATAATAACTTTTTACCTTGACATTTTTTCAAACACATACATGTGTTTTGTTGTTGTTGCTTTTTTGTTTGTTTGTTTTTTCCCTTTTTTCTCTCTTCTTTCCTTTATTCTTTTTTCTTGTAAATATACATATAGTTATAAGCTTCAAGGTAATCCTTCATTCCTATTCAATACTATCACTATATACAAACCAGTTTTAATCTCCCTATATCTTTAGACAGTGGATTCCTCTAACAATAATAAGACACACCCAGGAGGATCTCAAAACATTCCTTGCCCACAACAAGGGTTTGCACTCACCTTCCCATCCTATTCTTCTGTCAGTGTTTCTGTGTAATTATTTTTGCCTTTGTAATATATAAATACTGATCTTGGGGGGCCTTTGTGTTGAGTTTAGCTTTTTGATCTCTTCAACTTTCTTTTACTTTTGATAGTCTTTTTCTTTACTCTTTTGTAGTTTTGTGCCATATAAATTCTAACCATTGGGGCCCATTCTGGCCTGGTTTTTTCTTGCGTCTTTTCTCTTTTTCTCTCTTTTCTTTCTTCTTCCTTTTTGGTGGTGACTTCTGATTGCTCCAAAACCTTCCAATGAGCAACTCACCTGGATAGTGGTGGATATATTCAGCTATACATTCCCTCAACTACCCTTCACCAAAATGACTCGGAGGAGGAACAACCAATAGAAGAAAAACCCAGAGGCTGCAACCCCTGTCACAGAATTATTGGAAATGAACAATAAACTATATGACAGAAATGGAATTCAGGGTAGCAAGCATCTAAGCAATGATTAAGTTGGAAAAGAACATTAGTAGCAAGATAGAAGCTCTAAGGATAGAAGTGGAAGCTGAACAGGCAGAGGTTAAAAAGGCTACTAATAAGATGCAATCTAATGCAATCTAAAAATGCTAACAGCTAGGGTAGGTGAAGCGAAGATCGTATCAGTGATTTAGAAGACAGATGGATTAAGAAGGAGGAGCAAGAGAAGTCTTGGAGCAAACAGCTAAAATCCCATGAAAACAGAATTAGGGAAATAAATGATGCCACGAAACGCTCCAATATCAGAATTATTGGAATCCCCAAGGGAGTTGAGAAAGAGAAGCTTAGATGATATAGTTGAACATATCATAGATGAAAATTTCCCTAATCTGGGAATGAAGCAAATTTTCATGTCCTAGAGGCAGAGATGACACCCCCCAAGATCAGTGAGGCCAGAAAAACCTCCAGGCACATAATTGTGAAATTCATGAATCATAAAATCAAAGAATATGTCTTAAGGGTAGCTAGGGGGAAGTGATCCCTTATGTACAGAGGGAGGACCATCAGAATAACATCAGACCTATCCACAGAAATCTTTCAAGCCAGAAAGGGCTGGCAAGACATATTCAAGAAATTACATGAAAAAAATATGCAACCAAGGATAATGTACCCAATAAGGTTGACTTTCAAAATGGGAAGAGAGAGAAAGAGCTTCCAGGACCACCAAGGTCTAAAAGATTATGCGGCCACCAAGCCAGCACTACAAGAAATATTAAGGGGGGGGGTTCTATAAAAAAGAAACAAATCGAAGAGTGACACAGAACAGAAATTTACAGAGGAAATCTATAGAAACATGAACTTCACAGGCAACATGATGTCAATAAAAACATATCTATCAGTAATCACTCTCAATGTGAATGGCCTAAATGCTCCAATAAAAAGGCACAGGGTTGCAGACTGGATAAAATAATAGGACCCGTCCATATGTTCTTTATAAGAGACACATTTTGAATCTAAAGACACTTCCAGATTGAAAGTGAGGGGATGGAGGATCATCTTTCATGCCAATGAACCTCAAAACAAAGCCAGGGTAGTGATTCTCATATAAGACAAATTAGATTTTAATCTAAAGACTGTAGTCAGAGGCACAGAAGGAGATTACATCATTCTCAGAGGGTCTATACACCAAGAAGATCTAACAATTATAAATATTTATGCCACCAACATGGGAGCAACCAACTACATAAGCCAACTGTTAGGCCAAATAAAAAGTCATATTGCTACAAATACATCAATTGCAGGAGATCTTAACACACCACTTTCAGCAATGGACAGATTATCTAAACAGAAAATCAACAAAGAAACAAGAGCTTTGAATGACACATTGGACCAGATGGATCTCATAGATATATTCAGAACATTCCACCCTAAAACAGCAGAATACTCATTCTTCTCGAGTGCACATGGAACTTTCTCCAGAATAGACCACATACCAGGTCACAAATCAGGGTTCAACTGATACCAGAAGATTGAGATTATTCCCTGCATATTCTCTGACCACAATGCCTTGAAACTGGAACTTAACCACAACAAAAAGTTCAGAAGAAAATCAAACACTTGGAAGCTAAAGACTATCCTGCTCAGGAATCTGTGGATCAACCAGGAAATCAAAGGAGAACTTAAACACTTCATGGAAACCAATGAGAATGAAGATACATCAGTCCAAAACCTGTGGGATACAGCAAAGGCATTTCTAAGGGGAAAATACATAGCCACCCAAGCCTCACTCAAAAAAAAATGGAAAAATCCCGAATACACCAACTCTCATTACACCTTAAAGAACTTGAAAACCAACAACAAATTAAACCAACCCGACACACAATACAGGAAATAATTAAGATTATTGAGCAGAGATCAATGAATTAGAAACTAGAGATACAGTAGAACGCATCAACGAAACTAGAAGCTGGTTCTTTGAAAGAATCAATAAGATCGCTAAACCATTGGCCAAACTAATCCAAAAGAAAAGGGAGAAGACCCAAATTAATAGAATCATGAATGAAAGGGGAGAGATCACGACTAACACCAAGGAAATAGAAGCAATCATCAGAAATTACTATCAACAATTATATGCCAATAAGTATGACAACCTAGAAGAGATGGATGCTTCCCTGGAAACCTATAAACTTCCAAGACTGAAACAAGAAGAAATTGAGAATCTGAATAGACCAATATCTAGTAACGAGATTGAAGCAGGGATCAAAAACCTCCCCCAAAGACAAGAGTCCAGGACCAGACGGATTCCCTGGGGAAATCTACCAAACATTCAAAGAAGAAATAACACCTATTCTCCTGAAGTTGTTTCAGAAAATAGAAACAGAAGGAAAACTTCCAGACTCTTTCTATGAAGCCAGCATTACTCTAATCCCGAAACCAGACAAAGACCCCATCAAAAAGGATAACTTCAGACCAATATCTCTGATGAATATGGATGCCAAGATTCTTAACATGATCCTTGCTAATAGGATCCAACAATACATTAAAAAGATTATCCACCACGACCAGGTGGGATTTATCCCAGGGATGCAAGAGTGGTTCAACACTCACAAATCAATCAATGTGTTAGAGCACATCAATAAGAGAAGAGAGAAAAAACACATTGTACTCTCAATTGATGCAGAAAAAGCATTTGACAAAATACAAAATTGTTCCTGGTTAAAACTCATCAAAGTATAGGGATAGAGGGAACATTTCTCAACCTCATAAAATCTATCTATGAAAAACCCACAGCGAATATCACTCTCAATGGGGAAAAACTGACAGCCTTCCCTCTGAGATCAGGAACAAGACAAGGATGCCCACTCTCATCACTATTGTTCAGCATAGTGTTAGAAGTCTTAGCAACAGCAATCAGACAACAGAACAAAATAAAAGGTATTCAAATTGGCAAAGAAGTCAAACTCTCTCTCTTTGCAGATGACATGATACTCTATGTGGAAACCCCAAACTACTAGAACTCATACAGCAATTCAGTAATGTGGCAGGATACAAAATCAATGCACAGAAATCAGTTGCGTTCTTATATACTAACAATGAAAATATAGAAAGAGAAATCAGAGAATCGATTCCATTTACTATAGCACCAAAAACCATAAAATACCTAGGAATAAACCTAACCAAAGAAGTTAAGGATCTGTACTCGAGGAACTAAAGAACACTCATGAGAGAAATTGAAGAAGACACAAAAATATGGAAGAGCATTCCATGCTCATACATCGGAAGAATAAACATTCTTAAAATGTTTATACTGTCCAGAGCATTCTATACTTTCATTGCCATCCTGATCAAAATTCCACCATTTTTCAAAGCGTTGGAACAAACAATCCTAAAATTTATATGGAACCAAAAAAGACCCCAAATTGATAAGGATTGTTGAAGAAGAAAAACAAAGTTGGGGGCATCATGTTACCCCATTTAAGGCTTTATTACAAAGCTGTGATCACCAAGACAGCATGGTACTGGCACAAAAACAGACAAATAGACCAATGGAACAACATAGAGAGTCCAGATATGGACCCACAAATCTATGGTCAAATCATCTTTGACAAAGCAGGAAAAAATATCCAGTGGAAAAAAGACAGTCTCTTCAATAAATGGTGCTAGAAAAATTGAACAGCTACATATAGAAGAATGAAACTAGACCATGCTCTTACACCACACACAAAGATAAACTCAAAATGGATGAAAGACCTCAACATGAGGCAGGAATCCATCAAAATCCTGGAGGAGAACATAGGCAGTAACCTCTTTGACATTGGCCACAGCAACTTCTTTCAAGACATGTCTCCAAAGGTAAAGGAAACAAAAGCAAAAATGAACTTTTGGGACTTCATCAAAATGAAAACTTCTGCACAGCAAAGGAAACAGTCAACAAAACAAAGAGGCAACCCACAGAATGGGAGAAGATATTTGCAAATGACACTACAGACAAAGGGTTGATATCCAAGATCTATAAAGAACTACTCAAACTCAACATCCAAAAAGAAAATGATCACATCAAAAAATGGGCAGGAGACATGAAGAGGCACTTCTCCATAGAAGACATACAAATGGCTAACAGACACATGAAAAAATGTTTATCATCATTAGCTATCAGGGAAATTTGAATCAAAACCACATTGAGATACCACCTTACACCAGCCAGAATGGCCAAAATTAACAAGACAGGAAGTAACAAGTGTTGGAGAGGGTGTGGAGAAAGGGGAACCTCTTACACTGTTGGTGGGAATGCAAGTTGGTGCAGCTGCTATGGAAACAGTGTGGAGATGCCTTAAAAAATTAAAAATAGAGCTACCTTATGACCCTGCAATTGCAGTACTGGGTATTTACCCCAAAGATAGAGATGTAGTGAAAAGAAGGGCCATATGTGCCTCAATGTTCATTGCAGCAATGGCCACAATCGCCAAACTGTGGAAAGAGCCAAGGTTCCCTTCAACTGATGAATGGATAAAGAAGATATGGTCCATATATACAATGGAATATTATGTCTCCATCAGAAAGGATGAATACCCAACTTTTGTAGCAACATGGACTGGATTGGAAGAGATTATGCTGAGTGAAATAAACCAAGTAGAGAAAGTCAAGTATCACATGGTTTCACTTACTTGTGGTGCATAAGGGGCAATATGGAGGACAGTAGGAGAAGGAAAGGAAATGGGAAGTAAGGTAATTTAGGGAGAGAAACAAAACATGAGAGACTTTGGATACAGAAACAAACTGAGGGACTTGGAGGGAGGGGGTAGAGGGATGGGAGAGGTTGGTGGTGGGTACTGAGGGCACCTAGTGCATGGAGCACTGGGTGTGGGGCATGGGCAATGAATCTTGGAACACTGAAAAAATAAAATAAATTTAAAGTAAAAAAAAGAAAAAGAAAAAAAAAAGAAAGATGTCAGCTTCGAAAGGGCTGGGATTGAATTTGTTTGGCTATGTGTGAAATCATAGCCCCTGAAATTGTGTCTAACATATAGTGAGTACTCAAAGCATAGTTCTTTTTTTTATACATTATTTTATTTTTTCAGTGTTCCAAGATTCATTGTTTATGCCCCACAGCCAGTGCTCCAGCAATACGTGCCCTCAGTACCCACCACCAGGCTCACCCATTCCCCCACTCTCCTCCCTTCCAAGACCCTCAGTTTGTTTCTGAGTCCAAAGTCTCTAATGTTTCATCCCCCTCTCTGATTTATAAACAAGTGTAAGAATCCTATAGAAAAAAAGTTCAATACCATATATCAGCAATGGAAATGGAATGTAATTTATATCTTTGTTGCTTTTAGAAATGGAAACTAAAAAAAGGAATACATCTAATAGATGATATATAGGAATTTTATGGAAAAAATGACAAAATATATATTTGAAACCACTATAGAAAATACAATTTAATGTACTAAATTTTGTAAAAAAGTTTATCTTTAAATTAATCTGTGATATGTCACGTAATTTCAGTCAAAATTCTGATCCTTTATAAGCAGAAATTTGATAAGCTAATTCTATAACATAAATGTAAGAGCAAAAGGATAAAAATGGCCAAGGCAATTTTGACTAAACTAAATAAGGTGTTGTGAAGTGTGTTGGGGGAGAGTGCCATACCAGATATTGTAACATATCATAAAGCTACAACAGATAAGCAATGTGATAGTAAAAGACCCACCAAATGGAATACAGCCCCCAGAAGTAGATCCATGCATGAATGGGAGATTAAAATATGAGAAAGATGTTCCTGGAGGCCAGAGGTAGAAAATAATGTTCAATAAACAGTGCTGGGACAACTGAATATCCATGTGGGAAATAAAATGAAATTAGCTCCCCAACTCATTACCTCATGCCACATCCAATATTCAATTCTAGTTGCTTAAAAAACTAAATGAGAAAAGCAAAATAATTTAAGTTTAGAAAGAACAATTATAAGAATATCTTCAAAATTTCAGAGTGTATTTCAGATGTATTTCTTAAGTACGATTAAAAAGGCAAAAATAGAAAAAAATCATTGCTAAATTCAACTACATTAAAAAAAACCTTTCAGTCATCAGGAGATACTATATTAGAAATGCAAGGAAAAGCCATGGGTCAGGGCAATTAGACAAGAAAAAGAAATAAAAGGTAATAAAAATGTGCTGTTTTATGTTTTATTACATCCATGGTAATTTGTTATAAATTAAAGTTGATAGAAATAACACGCCTTTTGATCCTTGGCCCTTAAGAGCACGGTCCCATTTCTGACCCTTTTCCTTTCTTCCATGTCAGGACATTTGTTCTTGAAAGCACCTATAAACTGGCCACCCTCACAGCTCTACTGTTCAATAACAAGGTGCAGGGCACATTCCTCTCTCACCTGAATGTTTGTTTGTATCCCTGGTTTGAACTTGTTCCCTTCAGTCTTTTATTAAAACAAAGCCAGACCCTACCTCTGGGAAACATACACCTGCTGTCACAGGATGCTTATTTACACAGGCTCAGGACCCCAAGACTCAGAGACCTCACCACTTCCTAAGCAGTGGTGGGTGGAGACTGTGGGGTGGATGCTCTAGTTCTTTGGATCCCATTTATTCCCCTAGTAAAATGAGGGGCTGGGACCAAGCTGATCTCCAAGGGCCCTGCAAGCTCCAGTCTTCTGTTAGCATTGAGATGCTTCCAGTGACAACTGGCTGGTCCACAGACAAGAGCCTTATTGTTTTTTATTCTGAGATACTTAATGGTATTTTTCTTTCTCTCTCTGATTTACTTTACCCAACGTAATACCCTCTAGCTCCATGTCATTCTAAATGGCAAAATTTCATTCTCTTTTATAGCTGAGTAATAAACCATCGTCTATATTAAAAACATTAATTCATCTGAAATTTATTTTGTGTACATTGTGAGCTACAAATTCAATTTTCCTGACACTAATTTAATGTCACCTATGTCAAAACCAAAGTATAACATAGGTGTGGGTATTCGTCTATCCTTACCTCTGATTTCAGTTCCACTGCTCTTATTTCTTATCCCCATACCAGTGACATAGTTTTATTACTGTAATTTTACACTGAATTTGGCAATATGACAGGAACAATCACCCACTTTTGTTCAGCTTTTTTTTTAATTGGCCATTCTTGAACACTTGGTCTTCCCTTTCATTTCCATAATCAGTTTTTAACTCACAAAATATCCTATTGATCATTTGGCGTCCCATTAAACTTACTGATGAATGCTTACATCTATTTCATTTTATATCTCTGTCTAGGTATCTCATAATTTGATATTCTGAAAGAAAGATTTTCTAAATTATATTTTCTACTTTTTAAAGAAATTTTTACATGACATTCAAAGTATGCAATAATGTATAGAGAATAATAAATATATGCAAGTGTACCCATCAGCCAACCTAGGAAATAATGTTGTCACTGTAATTAAATACCATTAGTTACCCCTTCCTTGTCACCTCCCTCACCCCAAGATGGAACCACTCTTCTAAATTTGGGTTTTGATGTAATGTGCATCTCTTTTCCCTTCACTCCCTGTATGCACACACAAATGTATGGCTATGTTTGCTTTTGACCTTTAGATAAGCAACATCACATTGGATATAGTCTTCTGCAACTTGCATTTTTAATTTTGAGATTTTTCAAAAATATTTTCCCAACATATCTGTGATATCCCCCTCTCACGAATACTGTAGTATCTAGTTCATTTATACTCATGGATATATGGACAGTATCACTGGTAATAAATATATTTGTTTTTCTGTAGTTAGACATTTTAACTATTTCTTTGATTTTATTTACCTATTGTAAGCAACACTGTTACGAGTTCATTCACATATATTTTTCCTGTTTATCATTATTTTTTTCTCTTTTAAATTCAATAGCCAATATATGGTACATCATTAGTTTCAGATGTAGTGTTCAAGAATTCATCAGTTGTGTATAACACCCAGTACTCATCACATCATGTGCCCTCCTTAATGCCCATCACCAGTTACCCCATCCCCTCATTCCCTCCTCTCCAGCCACCCTCAGTTTGTTTCCCAGAGTCAAGAGTCCTTCATGGTTTGTATCCCTCTCTTGTCTCTTCCCATTCAGTTTTCCTTCCTTTCCCCTGTGGTCCTCTGTACTATTCTTATGTTCCACATATGAGTTAAACCATATGATAATTGTTTTTTTTTTTCTGATTGACTTATTTCACTCAGCATAATCCTCTCCAGTTCCATCCATGTTGATGCAAATGGTGAGTATTTGTCCTTTTCTGATGGCTGAGTAATATTCCATTGTATGTATGGACCACGTCTTCTTTATCCATTTGTCTGTTGAAGGGCATCTCAGCTCTTTCCATAGTTTGGTGATTGTGGACATTGCTGCTATGAACATCGGGGTACATGTGCCTTCTTTTTACCACATCTGTACATATCTTCTTTGGAATACATAAGGAAGTTTCCTTGGACTGCACAGAATCACTGGGTCTTAGGGCATGGTTATCTCTGATTGCACTGGTATGGACCTGTCATTCCAGTGGTTAGATGATTCACGGTAGCAGTAGGGACCTAGCTCACCCAATAGTTCCACACTCCGATATTTACTTAAAAGGACTGAAATTACATTCCCACAAAAACATGCATGTGATTGGTCACAGCAGCATCATTCCTAATAGCCAGAAAGCAGAAGCATCCCCAAAGCTAATTAACTGATAAGTGGATAAAGAGTGTGTGCTGTGTCTGCAGTGAATAGTACTCAGCCATAAACAGGAGCAGGGTACAGCTTCTTGGACCCTGAAGATGTGATGCGAAGCAAAAGAAGCCAGTCAGAAAGCCCCTGCATGGTAGGGCTCCGTCTGCATGAGGGAATCACAGTAGGCAAGTCCATACAGACAGAAAATAGACCCATGGTGGCCAAGGGCCGGGGGACAGTGACCAGGAGTGAATGCTGATCTGCATAGGGTTTCATTCCAGTGGTGAGAGTGTTCTGGAATTAGAGAGAGGTGACAGTTGTACAACTTTGTATGAATGTACTACAACCAACTAAACTGTCTACTAGGAAGGAGCAAAGTATGTGGTATGTGGATATGTTTGCCTCAAGCAGGAAGGTATTTGTAGTACAGGAAACTAAGGAACAGGACTTCAGCTGCTCATGCAACTTTCACCCATCAGCAGAGTGAGAAAACAGACTGAATGTATGCATGGGCAATTTAATAAAAGGAAAACACAAATGGTCAATAAATATGTAATATAAAACCACAGGAATAGAAGACAACACAGAGCCTCTTTATTTGCGATGGCAAGATGGAAATCTAGAGCTCTCTGTCATGCTGTACTTCCTCTGCTACTTTCTTAGTTCCCTCCTCCACCCACAGAGAAAACCCTTCTACAGAAGGAGAGGCAAGAACAAGAGGGGGGCCAGACTGGGGGAGAGACAGAGAGAGACAGAGAGAGGGAAAGACAGAGAGAAAGAAGGAGAGACAGAGAGACAGGGGGAGAAACAGAGAGAGAGACAGAGGGAGAGATGACAGAGAGAGGTGACAGAGAGAGAGAGGGAGAGATGACAGAGAGAGGGGGAGAGAGACATAGAAGGAGAGAGAGACAGAAGGAAAGAGAGGGAGAGACAGGGAAATACAGAGAAAGATACAGAGATGGGAAAGACAGAGAGGGAGAGACAAGGGGAGATAGAGAAAGAGATAGAAGGAGAGAGAGAGAAAGAAGGAGAAAGAGGAAGAGACAGAGGGAGAGATAGAGAGACAGGGAGAGACAGAAAGAGGGAGAGGTAGAGAGAAAGAGGAAGAGGCAGAGGAGGAGGCAGAGAGAGAGATAGAGGGAGAGAGAAGGAGAGAGAGGGAGAGAGAGGAAGAGGCAGAAGGAGAGACAGAGAGACAGAGGGAGATATAGACAGAGGGGAGACACAGAGAGAGAGACAGAGAGGGAGAGATGACAGAAAGAGAGAGGAAGAGAGAGAGAGAGAGATAGAGAGAGAGAGAGAGGGAGGGAGGAGAGACAAACACAGAGATAGAAACAGAGACAGAGAAACACAAGGATCAAAACAGTTGGGGGGCAGTTGATTGATGTGGTCCAAAGATCTTGGGAGCAGTATACTGCATCTTTTTTTGTGTGGAACACCAGAGACCAGACAGGCTACAAAGAGGCGAGCTCTGGAGCAGGGGAAGGGAGGTATGTGAAGGGCAAACATTGTGCACCTTGGTTAGAAGGTGTCAGGGGAGGGATGAGGAAGGAGGGTAGAACAGGTATCAAGCTCTTAGATGGGGTCATGGTGGGTTACAGCTAAATCATGCGCTATTGTCTTCTAAATTTCCCATCTTCTAAATGAGAAGGTGGGGGCGGTTATTGAATGTTCTGAGAAATCAGGACAGATAACATAAAAATCATCTGGATAACAACTTCATTATATTAAGACAAGTAATTGGAGGGCCCGTGTGTGTTGCCTCCAAATATTCTGCATGCACATCTCATCTCTCATCTGCATATCCATAAATGCCTTATGGATAATGGCTGTTATAAAAATGATGAATTATTTAGGTGAGTTCTTTTTACAAAAAAAAAAATCAAAGGGAAGATTGTCTTTAGACATTATTTCCTTGAGGGACACCACAGCCAAAATTGACGTTGGCTTTTCCAACTTTGCCAGATGTGTTTCTGTTGTTTTCCTCCTGTTTGGTTTTGTTGTGTTTCTGAGAGAAAATGTTCACCAGCACCAACATCTCTAGATTTGCAGAAAATTAATTCTGTAGATGATGTGGAAACGATAGCCTATAAAGTTAATGAGATATTACTGAAGGCTGGATAAACAATTAGCAGTATTAGCTGGGAAGATAAACCAGGACCTGTTGCCATCTAACAGAACTGCAACTAATTAAATTGAAAATTACAGCACAAGCGTGTGAAAACAAAGGCGGATGGAATGGGGTGAGAATTAACGGAGCTAATATTGCAAAGGCAACACTGTTATTAAAAATGAGAGGCAGGATGGTGTATTAAAACCATCAATTTCCCCCTCCCCCATCCTTTGCTGGATTTTGTGTTAATCATGGCTTTTCCCCCATGGCCCCCATGATTCCAGCACATTTCTGGCTACTCTGTGGGTCTCCAAAGAGCCAAAGTTCAACTCTGCAGCTTCTTGTACTCATCACCCAAGAGTTACTGTGCCCACCCAAGTGAAGGAGTCCATTCCTGACCCCAAAGACCATCCACCAATTCCCTGAAGCATGAAATTGGCTTCCTTGTTTCTGAGCATGAAGAGCTACAGAACTTCTTTGAAAGAATTAGCTGCATTTCAAATGTCAGCATTTTGTGTTAGATTTGGGAACCCTACAGCCCAGGTCCCAGGAGCATAGAGCTTTATTTCACCTTTAAAAAAAAAAAAACAGTCTTGTTATTTTGTAATCCTGCCTCTCCTCTTTGTCTTGGAGAGTTTAGAGCATCCCTGGAAGCCATGTAGAAACGGAAACAGAGCTGTTATCACAGGTATATTCTTCCATCAGGCAGAGACCCAGGCAGGTTGAACAGGTTGGGCGCTGGTCTTGCCATGGTGGAGAAGATGCAGGAGAATCAGATGTCTGTTTGGGACACCCAGGGATGATTTCAGCCAAGACACGAGAGTAAAAAACAAAACAAACAAAAGAAAACAAACAAAAAACTTTGCCCATCTTGTTGAGCATACCCAGGTATTCTGAGGGTGCTGGCATCATCTCCATGCTGGTTTCACATGTAGGCTGTATAAACTGCTCGACTGACAGAGAAGAAGCTTGTGTTGGCAGGGAGTCACTTCCCAGTTCCATCTCAGCTCCCAGAGAAGGGACACGCTACAGAATTCTTCTGAGAAGAACTTGGAAGGTTAGAACTGGGGGAGAGGTGGAGCACATGCTCTCAGCATTCCCTTAACCAATGACAGTATCCCTAAAGACCTGAAGGGAATTTTGTCCTACTAAAGAATAAATCTGCACAAGCCATGTAGCCCAGTGGTCTGAGAATGACCCTTCCATGGATAAGAGCATCTCTGCTTCCCACAGGATTTATTGGAACTGGAACTCTAAACTCCAAACTCCCAATAGAAGTTTTCCCCCAATATTTGAGGCTTCCTCCAGGCTTTGCCTCACTCTTCCATTTTATCTAACTGGACAGATTCCTTCCCTCAGGGGCACCAAACCCTCTCTATGTTACTGCAAATAGGGGATATGAGAATGACTTTCTCTGGATCCCAAGGCCCTGAGTGTGAACCATTTGGTTTTGTCCCTATTATATTCTGTCTAATAGTCTTCTCCATTGATTGTGCATGCATATTTTGTTTCCCCAAGGAGTAAACTCAAGACTCAGAATTGTTATCTATACATCCTCACTTACGCAAATATACATATAATACATACACAGCACCCATGGCTAGTCTTGGTTGGACATACCACAGAGTCATAAAAGTGATCATCATGAAATCAGAACTGACTGAAATCTGTGGCACTTAGCTCTCTTTAGATAAGACTAGCTCTGTTTCCTATAAGCTGCTTCATCCAAGAAGAGAACAGATCCAGCTCCTTGCTGAAGTGTTCCCTCCGAGCCTCTGCTTCTCCTTACTGTTGTCCTTGCTGCTCATGGCAAGCTTCTGACTCTCTATGTCATTAGACAAAGGCCAGTTATTGACAATCTGGATGGAGAAGAAGCATTATCAAAGAGGGGGCTGCCAGGTTTGATGCATACAGTCTCTTTGATAGATCACAACATGAAAAACTTTGCTCCAGGAAAACTACTCTACAACCTGGCTGGATTACCTATAGGAAAGTACAACTAGTTTGGGAGAAAGTTGGAGAATTCACTGCTCAGCAGTAACCCCCGAGAATGAGTTCTCTCAACTCACAATGTTGAATAATTGACAATACAACAAATCCAATCAATGAGGCTATATTGTACTCTCCAGCAAGAAATCCAACGGCAGTTGGGCTCTCTGCTGTAGAGGTTCTGCTCTTAATGGTGCTCTGATTGGTTCCGTGAAGAACTGGGAATTGATGCTAATTGAACCCCACCCAAGTGCCCCTCCACAGGAAGGGAGCCAGGGCCTAAGTTTCAGGACTTACTCTGGTCCTTCTGAACCTCATAGCACACAAGGATGGTGATCAATTAGCCCTCAGTAGTCACTTCTCTATCAACACAGACATAGGTTACAAAGATGTTCATCCAATCGAGCACCACTGACTCCATTTGTTCAACATGTTTCATCCTTTCAGGTGAAGATAATTACCAGAATGAAATCCCAGAAGATGCTAGACTTGAAAACTCTTCAAAGTCATATCACACATGAGAATAGAGCAGCAGAAAGTGCTTTAGTGTAAATACTGTAATTCTACTAGTAATTAAATAACCTTAAACTGACTCATTCTCTTCAGAGTTACACATTAATAATTTTATAGGCTAACATTTTGTAAGTTAATTTTGAAAAGACTAAAGCATAGATAGATTTAATTAATTCCATATTTACACTAGCTTTTGCACTTTTCACTTCAAATAAATTTTTGAAAAGCCAAGATGTGTATAGGTATACTACATAAATAGCAAAGTGACAATGTCATCCTGAAATTGTTTGGGTGGGGAGCTCCATCTTAGGTGATGGGGCTCAAGGAAGACAAATTCCCTGAACTAGGAAATGGAGTGTCACACTTAGGCAAGATAGGGGGCCTCTGATGGGAAAATTATCAATGGTTTTCCTACCCCTTTAGTTCATTTAAAATATTGGGAAGCGCATCATCATTTTATAAGATATCTCATTATTTTCCCCCATGTGATCTATATTAGACATGCCATATACTGGAGGGTAGAGCTGGTGGTCAAACGATGATTCACAGTATTAATGGTAAAAAGTTAAAGTAAACCCCTAGTCTTTTTCTCAGAAAGCATTCAATATATTGTTTCAAATATAGCTCAGTCTGGACCCTGGAGAAAGCGTGGTGTGTATTGGTATTTCAAGATACACGTGGTGTCCTTCTACCAAGATGTTTTCAGCACCAAGCCCTCTGGACAGCTCCATGGTCACAGAACATACTTCTCTAAAACAGAGAGCACTCTTGCCCCAAAGTTGATTCCACCATCTTCTCCCTTATCTTAAGAGTGAACTTCTGCAGGAACCTAATGGTAGGGTGGTGTCTTCCTCCTCTTGGTTTTGTTAGAGAAAAGTCCAACCTGCCAAGTGGTCATTCACCCTTTACCCACCCACCCACCCACCCACCCTCACACTTCGAAGCATGCCTATGACCATCAGCTCATTGATCTCATCTCATCTTGCTTGAAGAAAAGGTGGATATTGCATTCTAATTAACCCATCTAACCCTGCAGTTTCAGATATCTTTGTGTTAGTGAAATTCTCGGTTAAGGTTAATGAATTAACACTGCTTCTAAACATGTTCTTCTGGAGGTAATTCACGTGTACTAGAGGAGGCATGCAAGGACACAACATGCCCTAGCTACAGGGTCAGGGCGATGGGAAGCAACTTTTAATAAGGCAACAGGCAGAGGTTGGAGGTCGAGTCAGATTCTTAGCTAATTACAGACACACTGATTAACATTTAGAGTCAGGGCCAAAGCTGGAGGGAACAAAGAACAAGGTAGAAAGGAGTTTTTGAGCTAAATGTACAGATGTCTATTGTGTAGAAGGAAGCCTTATGCTTACGCATGAATTCAGCCATGAATCTGCACTTCCTCTGTGAGCTTTAGGAATTAACCTTTTCATGTAGAGTCCCATTGTAAGCCATGTTGAAGGGGAAGAATATCACTGAGCAGCACATGGAGGCAGAGCTGGCCTCAGGTATGTGATTCAGCTGTTCTCTCTGAGAGACTGAGGAGATGGTGGGCTGTATTCCCACTCAGAAACTCCCCACTGTTTTCAACAATGCTGAACTCCATCATACATATGGGCATCATTTCTTGCCTGCATTAATTTTTAATAAGCTGGTTGCATCAACTCTAATCGCACCACAGAGGGCAGTTTTTATATTTTATAAGTACAAATAAATCCCTTCCCAATCTGCAAGCTCCTTGGTGGCAGTTTGCAAAGGCTTGTGGGTAGCATGCTTTAAACCTTTGCCTCTCATAGTCACCCCAGACTTGTAAGTACCTCTGTAAGATTTATTGTTGCTTGAATAATTGAATCTATTTAAAGAAATGAAGCCAATTAAGTTTTCAGTTTATGACCAAGAAATAATTTCGCCACGTGTGGTCAGATTCTACTAAGTATCTGGGGATTCAATTATTGTTTAGAGCTCAGAAAAGTTCCCAACAGGATCCTAAATTATGTCAGACAGTCTTTTCCCTGCCATTTAGCAAGGTAACCTCTGAGTTCAGACTTTATGATAAGTCTTCACAAACTGAAACTATATGTATCTAACATCTGCAAATTCTCTTAACAAATTTTTCTACCAAAATACTCGGGCCAGAACTTAGAAGCTGGGATTTGTGGCTCTATGCTTCGGTTTTAAAATTATCAGTTTTTTCCCCTCCCCTAGTGCCCCTTTCTTCTTTCTGTAAGAAACCTAGAGTCCTCCTAAGTCTCTCTCTGGTCATCTTTTCCCCTTGCGTTCTATATGCACAAAAATATGTAAGTAATGGGTGAAGTGTTTTAAAAAAGTTCATCTTTTTTTTTTGGTGAGAATTTGCATTGATAATAGGGAAGGTGATCTAAGAATAAAAAGAAAAAATGCAAGCTACTGGATTAATAGATTTCACCACAGGTGGAGAAGAACTCTAGTGATGTCTTAGTTCTCTGGGGGCTCCCTCTGTTGCATGTGGGATAAATCAATCACTGTTCCCCATCCCTGTCCACAACACAGGGCTGTTGTCCTCAGCAAGCTCCTGAGAGGGAGGAGGATTGAGAGCTCAATACTTTTTTCCAATCCTCAAAAGGGAGCCCGTCCTTCAGTGTCGACGACATGGGTGCTCCCTTTGACAATTCCATGAAATGAGAAACGCCAGAGGTAGGTGAGGTTTTCCAATGCGCCCATGAGGACCTGCCTTGATCCAAGTCATTCACTTTCTGGTTGGTTCACATTGCACAAGGTTTCTAACCACAATGACCCTTCACTTCTTTCTCTTCTGTTGCTCAACCACAAATATTTATCGGCTATCTATGTCAACCAAGTGGTACGATAGGCATTAGATATGGAGATATAAGCAAAACCAGGTGTGCTCCTGGACCTCTTAGAGGAAAAGTCTGGCAAAGAAAGGAGATGTTGATTGATCACCATACTGATGTCTCCTATCTCTCTGGGTGCCCCTTGTTGGTCTTCGTAAAATGAATCTCCTCTTCTGCACACACCTTCACTCTTTAGGTACTTGGATCCTCTACTCTTTTTATTCCTATGTAGGTGATCAGTTCTTTCACCTCTGAGGTTGGCCATTTCATTCCATTATCAATTCTATGCCCATGACCCCCAACTCTGTGTCTGGTCCAGCCATTCACCCAAGCTCCAGACATGTTTCCAAAACCTCTTAATAGACATCTCTACTTCGATGTCCCCTCCCTTCACAAATGAATCATGTCCAAACTCAACTTGGCAACCTCATGAATACACTTTCACCATTTCCCTAGTGTTCCAACTGGAAATCTGGGTTTCACTTACCCACATCAACCCCCTCTCATTCAGCTTTCACATCATAACATTCTCAAAAGAAGCCAGTTTTATTCTATGGATCTCCCTTAGAGTGGATTCCTCCCATTCTTTCAATCTCCACCCCTCAGATTACTGCAAACTACTATATTTGCTCTCTTACACCTTGGCTTTCTGTCATATTGTTATCCCACCATTAGTCATTCAATAGGATTCAAAAATGGTACCTCCTCCATGAAGCCTTCCCTGATTCTTTCCCTCCCCAAAATCTTTCTTCCTCTGAGCCTATTTTATCCTTTTGTTTTGCATCACATATGCAGAAGAGTGGGTTATTTAGGTACTTGTGTTGATCCACCTATTCTTTTCTTAAGAAGTACCATGCCTTTTTTGTGTCTGTATTCCCATAACCTACAAGGATCCCTAACCCATGCCTGGACAAAAAACAACACTAAGCTAAGAGGAGCAGAGTTTAAAGACATCATCGAGTAAGGCCCCCTGGTCCAGGTGCCTATGAAGAGAGACAAGGAGTAGCTGGACATTTCTGGGGGGTTCCCTGTAAAAGCTACACCCAACCCAACAAACTGACATAGGAAGTGTGTAAAGCGAGGGACTCAGGGTCCAAACCTCTCCAGCCTATCTTAATGCCATAAGTTTCCACTATGAGGGAGAGAGTACCCTGGAGCATGATTGGATTTGATGTCACCAGGGATCATCTGACAATCTACCAAAACCCCCAGGGAGAATGCATTTAATTGTCTAGAGAGCAACCACATGGGAGCAAGACTCTTGGGAATGAGCCCTCTGGCAAGTGGCTCTGGGGTTAGGCTAGCACTGAAGAGAGGAATGGTTGTAACCAGAAGTATTAAAGCCCTGAAGACAGTACAGAGGCCACAGTGGAGTTGTCATCCTACCTCTCAGGTGTTCAGGAATCCGTGGGTCAGATTGTCCACACGGGATATAACCAAAGGCTCTCTTCATCATCCATGGTGGACTGGAGACCAGACAGGCATATCTAATGGCTCCTCTCCTGCAATGAACTTGGGGAGATAGACTCCAGAAATGCTTTCTGAAACAATATGTCAATGATGGATATTTTTGGGAGGCTGGGGTTGACAGGCATCCCCAGACTGGTTTATGTTTAGTTCCATTGAAGAGGTAGTATGAAAGGTACCCAGCGAGAACCCACATGCATTAGCCATGGTAACATTTCCCTGTTCCTGGGATCTGGGCAGTGTGAATCTCTGTCTAAAGCAGAGTCTGACCACATGGTGAAATTATTTCTTGGTCATAAACTGGAAGTTAATTGGCCCCATTTCATTAAGTGGATCTAATTATTTAAGCCCCAGCAAAGGTTCTGGTGATAGTCACTAATGAGGTGCTCCTAGCTGTCCCTGCCTCAGGGACCCAGCTGGCACCCTATGGCCCAAATGAGTTAATGTAGCAATGACTAACCAGCCCTGGGGGCCAGAGAGAAAAAAGGTTCCACAGAACGACGGCCTTGGGAGCCAATTGCCTAGATTAAGAAGTTCAAATACCTCCACAACTGACTTAAAAATGAGTCTGGAACTTTATCCAACAGTATAAACCAACATAAAGTGTTCCTACAGACAGGGGAAGGCAAAGGGCCAAGGTTCTAGAAATTAGGTCCATAAAACACCGGCAGTTCGTGTCCACTTGGCCATCCTGGGATTCTCGTCCAGTACCAAGCTTCCTGGGTAGATGTGAGATTGACCATGCTCCAGGGTGGGCTACTGAGCCATGCCACTGTGATTGCTTTCCTTTCAGCTGTGTTGCTGGATAAACTCCTGTGAGCCTTAAAATGAATGCAGCGACCACACAAAACGAATAAAGAAATTATTGAGACTTAAGCAATTGTCCTCAAATTTCTCACACACACAAGAGAATTCATTTCCTTCTAGGTATGGTTGTCAATGCTGGCTGGTAAAATAACTAATGGACATTTTCTCCTTCTTGTAATGGGTGATTGAAATCGAAAATTTCAGTTTATAGTTAATTCCTTAATCCTGAGTCCAGTTGATGAAATCTAGATTTTATTTTTGTGCAATTTGAAGCAGTCTTACAAGCCTGTTACATAGATATTGTGTGCCTTTGCTTCTCAAAGGTCACAGTGAAATGGCTCTCATGGCATGAACAAGGATGATGGTGACAATGATGGTGGTGACAACGATAGCTACTGGGATCTTCAGGTGCCCCATTATCACACCATTCATCATTCTCCCCAGTGCCATGTTCTGACTAAATTGGGAAACACAATACAGAAAGAGGAGTCAATGGAGGCTAACACCTGAACCATTACAGGTGGAGGTCAGATTGGATGATACAGTTTTGGCTCTACTAGCGTTATAACCTGGTGACATTAGGTAGACCTCCTCATCCTTCCCAGGACTCCTCATTGTGGACTCCAGTGGAACAGAGGAGTAGATGGGCACTTTTTAGTGCACTCTCAATTTTTTCTCCCCAAATTTACCAGTCATATAAATCCCCACATATGGAAGCACAAGTCCTGGCAAAAAAAAAAGAATTATAGGGAATCCAGTTATGAGCCAAGGGCTGTGTTATCACATTACTTACATTAAGTCTCATCTTCATAACAAGCTAAGGTGGACCTTATCAATCCTATTGTAGAGATGAAGACTTGATGTGTCCAGAAAGTTACATAAATTACCTGAGTTCACCAGCTAGTGAGGGATATAGCAAAGGAATTTTGAACTCAGGATTTTAAAGACTGAAGCCTTTCCAAAGTGTTTATACCTGAAAACTGTGGAAAGCCACAATCCTCAAGAAGTGGTCCAAAGGCTTCTGGGAATTTGCAGACCCTTCTGGCGGTCTTCAGGGTCAAATTTTTTCCATTAGAATACTCGGCTATCATCTGCCTCTTCACCCACATTCTCTTGCGGGCGTCCAGTGGAGTTTCCCAGAGGTTCCTTGACACGAAGGACGCTACCACCGGTTGAGTGCAGAAGCCCATGTGAGCACTGAACTGTCTTCCATTAAGACAGAAATTTTAAAAACTTGCAAAAATTGTGAAATAATTGCCACTTCTCACTATTTTTTTTTAAAAAGGACTTACTTACTTTCTGAGAAAGAGTGAGCATGAGAGGGGAGAAAGTCAGAGGGAGAAGCAGGCTCCCCGCAGAGCTGGTAGTCCAATGCGGGACTCAATCCTGGGACTCTGGGATCATGACCGAGCTGAAGGCTTCACTCAACCAATTGAGCCACCCAGGTGCCCCAATTTTGTTTGTTTTAGAAACATATTTCTTTTTATAAAAATGTTTATTATATTATTATATTGTAGGCTTATTATTTTAATGAGATAATAAAGTTTTTTTCTGAGTTTTAATTTCTAATATGATAAATCTGAATAGATATCAATAAAATCTCTTTGGGGCTCTCAATATATTTTAAGACTATAAAGTGTTCCAGAGAATGAGAAGTTTGAGAACCGTTGGTGTAGACCCTCATTTAACCAAACGCAACGTGTGGACTTTTTGGACTTTCATTTCTGTTCAGTACTCCAAAGGACTAGTGTGGCTATATGGCAAACTTTGAAGCCTGGGTTTCAAGGGAAAGCCTGAGGAGAAGAACCTGGCATTTCATTTGGCATGCATACCTCAAGAGAATTTAGGAGAATCTTAACAAATATTGGCCTCATTTTTTTTCTCTTACAAATGTGTATGAACTCTTATAAGTAACACACTAAACCAGGGAAATCCCACCACAGATGTAAACACACACTTGGAAAATTTACTTTTTGCTTCTTCCACTTTTGATCTGGTAAATAGAAATTCAGGAATCATGTTTGCTCTGTTCAGTCTGGCCTGCAAGAATCAAGCCACCACCACCTTCGGGGAAAAAGTCTATCTCCCACAGAGTTACACACAGCCCAGTTTGAACTTGATGAAAACACAGACTTATGCCCCAGACCTTAAATGACCAGTCCCTCCCTGCTTTTAGGGCAGCTGTGAGGAGTGATGTACTTATATCAGTGATGAGATTTTCTGTAGCTCAGAAGAGAAACAGAATAAGGCT
>PITA01012393.1:0-62171 GCA_004023965.1 Spilogale gracilis | reverse complement strand
ACTTCCATTTTTAATACGTAATTCTCTTTTTTTAAGACTTTATTTATTTATTTGACAGAGAGAGAGATCACAAGTAGGCAGAGAGGCAGGCAGAGAGAGAGGAGGAAGCAGGCTCCCTGCTGAGCTGAGAGGCCAATGCGGGCCTCGGTCCCAGGACCCTGAGATCATGACACGAGCCGAAAGCAGAGGCTTTAACCCACTGAGCCACCCAGGTGCCCTTTAATATGTAATTCTTAAAAAACTCATAATCTTAAAAAAATAACTTTAGTAATACATATTCATTGAAAGAAAATCAGAAAATAAATTAAATAGAAATGAAACTATTATAATCCAGATAAAGAATGAATAACACTCTTCCATGTAAATTACCTTCTAGAAGCATCTTTTTTTTTTTTAAGATTTTATTTATTTATTTGAGAGAGAGAGTGAGTGAGAGAGAGCATGAGAGGGAGCATGAGAGGGAAGAAAGTCAGAGAAACAAGCAGACTCCCCATGGAGCTGGGAGCTGGAATCTGAGATTCCATCCCGCAACTCCAGGATCATGATCTGAGCTGAAGACAGTGGCTTTACCAGCGGAGCCAGCCAGGCACCATAGAAGCATCTTTGTAAAGGTCTATTTGTTCACTCATTAATTGACAGGTTCTCTGTACCAGGCCTTGACTATTTGCAATGATTCCTTTTTCTTTCTTTCTTTCTTTCTTTTTTTTTTTTTTTAGATTTTATTTATTTACTTGACAGAGAGAAACACAGCCAGAGAGGGGAACACAAGCAGGGGGAGTGAGAGAGGGAGAAGCAGGAAGCCCGATGTGGGGCTAGATCCCGGGTCTCCGGGATCATGACCTGAGCCAAAGGCAGTTGCTTAAGCAACTGAGCCACCCAGGCGCCCCATTTCTTTCTTTATATAAGGGATGAGATGACCACTGTGGACAGCACTTCCTGTTTTCCCCTGTTACCACATCATCTGGCTTTCATTGAGGGTTAGCAAATGAGAAGCCTTCATGAGTTTGGAGTCAGGAAGAAGGGAGAAGCCAGGGTGTTTTATTCCCTTCTCTCCGCCTTCAGCAATAGCTCTTCCAGTTTCTGTGTAACAGGGCTGTTATGTCCTAGTTTCTATCAACTGACCTTGGCCTTTGGGTTTTACTGTCAGCACCTTTCCATTGTCCCTCTAGCCTAGGGTCTGGGTAGTGGCTTCCTGCTGCTGCTAATCTGTTCTCATCTTTCTGTGATTTCTCAACTCTTTCATCTCCTGCACCTCTAGTTCTCTGATTTAAATCTCCACTATTTTACATGCTGGTGTGGCTCTTGTGCACCTGGCTGGATGCTGATGGATGCAGGTTGATAGTGATATAAATAGAAAATTTATACTCATCCAGGAGGTATCAAAATAGAATTCTGTATTGCATCACAACTGGTTCTGTTTGAAGTTGAAGGCTGAATTTTGACCCTTACTGGAACTAACCAAAGACACTGATCAGTGAGCTGTGGCACTCGATGCTGACTGTTTACAGACACTGGAGTTGTTCCATCATATCCAGAGGATTAATTTTCTTTTTTTCTTTTTTTAAAGGAGACTAATTTTTAATACTTAATTGGTTTATCTACTGTGAACACCTATTTTTTTTAAACACTTAAAGCACTTCACTTTCCCCCATCAGTACACTGTTCAGCAATTTATTTACTACCTTAGGATCCCTCACATGGTAAGATTGTAGACACAACCTGGCTTTTTAAATTTTTTCCTTTTAAAGCCCTGGTAGTCTTTGTTTTATTGTTTGACACTAAAGTACTATTTTACAACATGTTTTTTACTATGTTCAATATTTTGTGACTTGTCAAATGTATTTATGTTGCAATACCATAGTTTCTTCGATGTTGTCAAACATTTAGCTTGTTTTAATTATTTTGCTTGCTGTGATTAATACCATAACAGTTAATATCAGAAACTATTTTCAATTATTCAAGTTGTAAATTTTTTGAGGAACTCTTCACTAAAAGTTTCTTTTTTTTTTTTTAATATTTTATTTATTTGACAGAGAGAAACACAGCGAGAGAGGGAACACAAGCAGGAGAGAGGGAACACAAGCAGGAGGAGTGAGAGAGGGAGAAGCAGGCTTCCCGCCGAGCAGGGAGCCCGATGCAGGGCTCGATCCCGGGTCTCCAGGATCATGACCTGAGCCGAAGGCAGTCGCTCAACCAACTGAGCCACCCAGGCGCCCCTTCACTAAAAGTTTCAAATGACTTCTCAGTTGATATGCAAGCTGCAGAGAAAATAAAACTGACAGAAAAGCTAAATGGAATATGAATGGTAATGGTTATCTTCAGAGATCTTTTCATTATTCATCTCCTCCCTTCCCTCTTTGTTCAGGTGTCCAGCCATGCCTGATTCTACATGTCTCAGGGGAAGCTGATCCCACCCACACTCCAGGGTGGGCCTGTCGTTAAACCTGCCTCCCTTCCCCAAGGGTTGGTTTAGAGATTGTTTTATGAGTCAGTTTGTGTCAATAAGCATCAAGGAGAGATTTGCTGAATATTGTGGGGGAAAAATGCATCTTCCATAATCTGAGATCTTTCTGTCTTCTTCTGGCTGTTGGGTGGCCCAGAAGTACTGTAGTCATTTCAGTTCCAATCTCAGTAGGAAGCCACATACACCAGAGGAAGAAGAACAGGGAGCCAGAGCCACAGAGAATGTCAGCTCTACCAGTGCATCTTCTAGGCTTCTGGTCATGAAAACCAAGAGACTTTCTACATTTGAAGATAGGTGGAATGAAGTTTTCTGTTATTTTTTGCTCAAAGCATCCAATTTGTGCAGTAAATAAGCAAAATAAATACTAGAGGGAAGTGTCATAAGTTAATGCTTAAAATTAATGTTTAAAAATAAGAAAGAAAATGAAGAAAAAATCTAAGTGATATGTCAGCCAGTTTTAAACATTATTTTTATATCTGACCAAAAAAAAAAAAAAAAAAAAACAACCCCAAAACAATTAGAGATATATTGATTCAGAATAGATAGATCTATTTTTAAGAAGTGTGGTTCTGGCATAAGTGTGCACTGATATTTTTATTTATGTTGACAAATAATATGAAAGTGAAACAGCTTTGAGGTATGTTAGAACATCATTGGTTCATCAAAGAGATTAGAGACTTTTTTGCTGACTTAGGTTATAGGCTGTAGAATACTGGAAAAATATTTCCTCAATGTGTGTGTGTGTGTGTGTTTTACAGAGTAATGATTACATTTTGTTATGATATGCCTTTCAATTTGATGTAAACATTTTATCTATCCTGCTGTTAAGTCTAGACCTCAGGTCAACAAACTATAGCCTAGGGGCTCAATTTCACTGCCCCTGTTTTGTGACTAGTTTTATTCAAACATAACTGTGTCATTTATTTACTATTGTCTGTGGCTGCTTTCTTACTACCACAGTAGTGTTGAATAGCTGTGACAGAGATCATGGCCTGCAAAGTCTAAAATACTTATATCTGAGCTTTTATAGAAAATGTTTGCCAAATCCTGGTTCCTATGATCAACAAAAGAATAAATCAAACCCTGATTTACCTAGTAGGACAGCTGACGTCAATAGCCACATCTCCCAACTCCTGGGTGGTATCCTTCCATTGTCCCACGTCAGTAGGCTCTCCCTGACGTACTGTCCCTTCCTATGCTGATCAACTGACAGTGGTTAAATCTGGGACTTTGGAGGAAGAGCAGAAACATTTTTCAACCCCAATTTTGCCTGTTTAAAAGGCATTTGCTTTAATGTAGTTAGTTCAGTGTTCCAAGTGCTACCTATTTTGCTATTTTATCTCTATGGTTTTATACTTTTATAAATAAAATATTTATTGTTAATATCTCTTTACTGCTTTCTGAATAAATAATTACAAACTTTTTAGTTGGTTGTGAGTCATGCCATAGAAGATATGGCCCAACATGAGTTCCAAAGATTTATGATTTAAACAAGAATGTTATCACGAAACTATTTGTAACAAGAAATCTTTGGACTATTGAAGCCACAGGTAGCTGCCACAGGGGAGACCACTGACTAAAACTTGGCCTTAATTATCCCAGTATGTCTCACTTGCATAGAATTACCAGGGGAGGTTGTTAAAATGTAGGTGTTACACATAAAATGTATATTTACACAGGCTTACTGAATCAGAGCTGTGGGACGCAGAGTCTGTAAACTTCTAGCAAGTATGTTTGATCAAATAGTAAGAAATCATTATGGCCTTCCATGAGACACTCAACAGTCTTTGGGCCTCATTTATAAAATGAAGGGCTTGGGTTCTGTGATTTTATGTAACATCTTAAGATTGGTTGTTTTCTTGTAGTGCAGGAGACTAATGTGAAGGAGACAAGAGCAATAATTATGCCTTTATCTATGTTATTTGTTTAAAAATATATGCACACAGGGCACCTGGATGGCACAGTCTGTTAAGAGGCTGACTATTGATTTCAGCTCTGGTCATGATCTCAGGGTTCTGGGATCAAACTCTGAGACAGGCTCCATGTTTAGCACAGAAACTACCTCAGGATTCTCTCTCTGCCCCTCCCCCTACTTGTGTACTCTCTCTCTCATAAATAAATAAATCTTTTTAAAAAATGCATGCACCCCTTTGTGTGCTGTGAGTGTTCAAACACATGCACTTCTCTTGCCATGTATTTTTGGCAGTGTTAGGCATTTGTGGCAGGACTACTATTTATACACAGCCTCTTGGGCATCAAATGGAGCATCCAGACATGTTCTGCATCTGGCGCATTAGCTGGTGGAATGGTGGCAAGGCCTCATGGGACACCATAAAGATGGAGTGTGCTATCTGATGGGTGCTGCTGATGTTGTGCTTAAGGTTGTTAGAGTGAACCGTGCAGGTGGCCTGCGTCAACTGAGTGCACCAGGTGTAGATCCTTATAAAAGATTTCTGCTACCAGTGAGTCCGATTGGTGACATGGGAAATAACACCAGAACTCTCATTCAGCTTGCGTTTTCTGATCAATTTCCATCTTTCTTTCTTTTTTTTTTTCTACATGAAATCCACAAGTTGCTTGGTGGTCAAAAGCTTGTAGTTTCTATAAATACCTCAAGATCAGAGAGAGTAGAAAGGTATCTACAAATTAATGTTATGGTAGCTAAGAAGCAAAAGTTGAACTACACAAAGACATAACATTATGTTCCCATTGCAATTTTTCCAAATAGATAAAATTGCCTCTTTAATATCTTTGTAGTACAATGTGGGTTATCTTGTCAAGCCATCTTTTATAGAATGTTTAATTTATATGTTTCACTTTTTGCTGCTTAGGCCTATACAACCTCCTCTTCTACTCCTGCTGTTTTCTTGGATGCTTTAGAGGAATACCTTAACTCAAATATGACAAAACCTTTGTCTGCCTGCCAATGGAAAATCAGTTGCCACAAGGAGGACATGTGGTAGAGGAAGGCAGAAAAGAACTTGGACTCCTAGGTTGTTCTTAAATTACTGCCAGCTTGCACTCAAACTTTTCCAAGACACAGATCTGTGGAAAAGACCTGGTGTGTGTTCTTGCTGATGAGCATTTCACAAAATAGTTTCCATATACCAAGCCTGCATCCATGTATATTGAAACAAAGTCTGATGGCCAATGGGGAATAGGTCACCACCAACCTCTCCTCCACTCACATGAATCCTTCTCAGTGCCCTGTTCATTAAGATTCAGAGAATTCAAGATGAAGGAATAGAATGAATCTTGAGATTCTAAAAAAGAACTTTCCAGGTAGAAAGAACTTTCCAAAGTACTGTTAAATTAGGAATAATTTTTAAATCATAATCTCTAAAGCAAACTAGGTACATTGGTTTGCTGGGGCTGCCATAACAAAATACCACAGACTAGATGGCTTAGCAACAAGAATTTTCTCACAGTTGTGGAACCTGTGTAGTCCATGATTGAGGTTTCATGTTCAGCTTCCTGAGGCCTCTCTCCTCAACTTGCAGATGGATGCTTGCCTATTCACTATGCCTTGCGTGGTCTTTTCTCTGTGTAAGCACATCCTTGGTGTTTCTCTTTTTGGGTGTCCAAATTTCCTCATCTTATAAGGACACTGTTGGGGTTTCGCGGACCCCACCCATCAAGATGGCAGCTGCCGAAAAGAGATAAACAGGATACAACGGAGTTGTGTAATGCAGGGCCGACTGCCTAGGAGGCAACCTAAGCCGAACTGCCAATGAACTCTCAGAGAGGATGCATGCTTACCGCCTGACTCCCTCGTGCGCTCCTGAAAGAATAGGAGTATTCCGGACCTACACGTGAACAGACACCTGATTGGTCTGGGGAGGATATATAAGTGCAGGGGACTTTCCGGGAGGGGAATCTAACAATGAGGCGCTGAATAAACCGGTTGACTGCTCTCCAGCGTGTTGTGTCATATCTGCTGGCGGGGAGAACGCGGCAGACACCAGTTAGATGGAATTAGAGCCCAGTCTATCTGCCTCACTTTAACTTTATCACCTCTTTAAAGGCCCAATCTCCAAATATAGTCACATTTAGAGGTAGGAGAGGTTAAGGATTTAACACAAATTTGGGGGGACACAATTTAGCTCATTACACTAACCCAGATTCCCTGCAGTTCATGAAAAGGTTTAGTATAGAATGATTTTAATTTTCTAATGCTTATTTTACTTTTGGCTTTATTTATAAGCCAAATATACAGGATTGGAAAAGAAAGCCTGTTCGGAAAAAAAAAAAAATTTTTTTACCTTGGTACTGTGGGCTGCATTTGTTGACATCACCCTCACCTCCTTGATTTAGTAAGTCCCGTTTTCACAGCTTTCTTAGAATAATTGGAAGTGATGCCCTTGCATCCAGTAAAATGTTCTTTTGTTCCAACTTAGCTGTCCCTTCCTGTGGTCACACTTCCACACCACATTCATGATGTGACTTCATCCATATCATGAATGAACACTGCTGAAATCTTGACTGCTTGCATCTACTAGTCTGCTGTAGCCATCCTATTCAGGAGTTCTTTGACCCTATGAGATCTTTAGCTCCTTAGCTTTACCTCATTAACAGTCCTCTTGCCACCTCCACCTGGTCTTCTCTTTCTTTCCTATCCAACTTAAGATTCTAAGATCTATCACTAGATTTACCTTCTTTCCCTTTCTTCCTTCAAGGTTGGCAGAGTTGCAGTCCTGGTAAAACCAAGTCCTCTGCTTCCTGCATGCTTTAGCCCCCTCAGGCACCATAGAAAATACAACTTTTTTTTTTTTTTTTTGGACTACACTCATTTCAGAGCCATAGCATGTGATAGAAAGAATAATCCTCTCCACCAAAGATGCCCGTGTCTCAAACCAGATTCAGAGAGGGTGATGTGATGACCAAAGCAGAGGCAGAGTAAGAGGTGTGGCCATGGAAACAGAGATGAGAGAGAGAGAGAGAGAGAGAGAGAGAGAGATTGATTTGATGCTACAGTGCTGGCTTTGAAGGGGAGAGGGTAGGGATCATGATCAAAGAACACAAGCAACCTCTAGAATCTGGAAAATGTGAGGAAATAGATTTTCTCCTAGAGTCTCCAGAAGGAGTATGGCCTTGCTGACACCTTGAATTTACCCCAGTGAAATCCATTTCAGAGTTCTGACCTCTAGCATTTAAGGTAATAAATTTGTGTTTTCTTAAGCCACCAAGTAATTGGTAATTTGTTACAGCAGTAATAAGAAACCAATACAGAGCTCAAATGGCCACTGAACACTGTGTGACATTTGTACCTTCCCCCATGCTTGCTTTCCTGTTCTCCAAAATAGCTCTTCCCATCCTAGCAGCTAATATAGCCTTGTATTTCATTGAGAACTTGACTCCTATTATGATCAATATATGTATTTATGTGCTCAACTACTTGTATGTAATCAAAATTCCAACTACATTTCTTTTTTTTTTTAAAATATTTTATTTATTTGACAGAGAGAAACACAGCCAGAGAGGGAACAGAAGCAGGGGGAGTGAGAGAGGGAGAAGCAGGCTTCCCGCCGAGCAGGGAGCCCAATGTGGGACTCGATCCCGGGTCTCTGGGATCATGCCCTGAGCCGAAGGCAGTCGCTTAACCAACTGAGCCACCCAGGCGCCCCTACATTTCTACCTCCTTGATCCTGTCACAACTTTGGCCCCTGGCCATGCCACTGTCTCCAAGGAAAGGGGATGGAAAAGGAAGAGAAAAACCAACATCCTACTTTTCAGTGTTAGATGAGTATCTGCTTGTGTTGCAACATATCTGTAGTATGTAAACTGAAGCTTCTTCATATTTATACCCAAAGAACAACTCCTGCCTTAATATTTAAAACTTGGGTGTTTTTAAATAAAATTATAGCCCAAATAACTGATGGTTTTGTGTAAAAGAATTCCTTCCTAAACAAAGACATTACAAAAAAAATGTGGATACAACCTCTTCTCTACCTTTGGAACTCCACAGAAGGTTATGGTGTTGCTATGGGTCACTGCCCTGCCAGTGTTACTGACATTGTAAGAACAAGCGAAATCCAAAGTCTTCCATTTGCAGAGAGGTCCCTGATGCCAAGATCCACATCTCTGACCTGGAATGGAAGAAAACAAAAGCAGATGAGTTTCCACACCATGGCCACATGGTGTCAGATGAATATGAACAACTCTCTTTTGAAGCCCTGGAGGCTACCTCAGTCTATGCCCAAAAGTACACAGTGAAAGGCTGTGGCAAATATGGCTTTCAAATCCAAGTATGGCTTCACCCCTTCCACGTCATCCCTATCAACAAGATTTTGTTCTGTGCTGGAACCAATGGGGCACAGTGACCAGAGTCCATATTCACCAAGTCATTATGTCTGTTCATACCAAGCTGTAGAACAAGAAACATGTGGTTAAAGCCCTGTATAGGGCCAAGTTCAAGTTCCCTGGCCTCCAGAAAATTACATCACTGAGAAGTGAGGCTTTACTAAGTTTAATGTATATGGATTTGAAGACATGGTGGTTGAAAAGTAGCTCATCCCAAATGACTGTGGGATCAAATACATCCCTAATCATGGCCTCTGGGACAAATTGCTGGCATTGCACTCATGAGAACCTTGGCATTGCCCCTTCCTTATTCATGCCCACTGATAAATCCTATTTCCTATCAAAAAAAATATGGATATAACCAAAGACCAATCAGCAGCTTGAACTCTTTACCATAATGGCAAGTATAAGCCACATTATACTTATGCCTGTTGCCTTAATTTTGGGTTTTATGATTGCTTTTAAACCTAACCTAAAAAGTTTATTATGATTTTTTTTGTGTGTGTAGAGGAGTATATAAATGCATATTTGTAATTTAAAATACAGCAGATGAGCACATATTTATATATGTATATATATATATATATATGTATGTGTGATGTTGATTGGGAGAGAAACTTTGAAGATCCCTGTGTTTCTTCCTCTTGCCAACCTCATTTTTGTCCAAATTAAACCACCATCCTGAAATTCATGGTAATGTATCACTTTTCCTAGCTTTTCTTCATAGTTTTACCACCTGTACAAAATGTGACCATACATCCAGTTCATCTAAGATGATCTTGGTTTAAGAATGGTGTTCCTGAGTAATTATTAACAGTATTCCTTTCTCCTCTCAAATAGCCTATTTTGGATGATCTAAATGAAATATAGACACAGACTTTATGTATAGATTGTACAGTGACTTACTTATCTTTGAAGCTGAGTGTCAAAGTAGAAACCTAATTTTGTAAGAAAAGTGCATTATTGCCTTAGTTAGATGAAGGTTTCCAGTGAGGCTTGAGGTCATGATTTGGCTTCCATGTGTATGGAATTTCATAAGGGCATATTTTGGAGAAGTCAGTGGACAAAGCAGTGAGTTACTTTTGAGGAACATAGGGTTCACCATTGTCTAGGCATTTGTTAGACTATAGTGTGGGTGAGGTTGTTATTCATATTTTTAAATCCTCTTTTAATGTTATTTTAAATATTTATTGAGGTATGATATGTGTACCATAAAGTACATATATCTTAAGTAAATGCCTGAGGAATTTTAATATACAACATATTGCTATATCCAATACCCAGATCAAGATATAGAATACTTTTAACCCCAGATGACTCCCTCATGCTTCCTCCCACTCAAAGATACTACTATTCTGATGTTTATCAGCAGTGATTATTTTATCAGCTTTTGAAATTCATATAAGTGAAACTGATGTATACTTCTTTGTCTAGCTGCCTTTGCTCACTGATTAGGTCTGTGAGGTTCATTTTTGGGGCATCAGTTCATTCCCTTTCTTACTATGCAGTATTCCATTGTATGACTACACCATAATTTTTGGTCAAAATTTTAATGAGAATTATAAAGATATTCACTATAAAGGAAGAATGAGTTGGCTGAATTTGAACTATAATTTATGATTTTTAGAAGGTTATGTTAATCTATGAATGGAGTTCTGTCCCCTCAAGGCTCATATATTGAAGCTCTTACCTCCAGTGTAATAGTGTTTGGAAATGGGACCTTTGGGAGATAACAGGTTTAAATAAATAAAGGCAGTGTTTTCATTTCATCATGAGATTAGTGCTCTTATAAGAGGAGATACTGAGAGCTTGCTCACCTCTCTCATGTGAGAACACAGTAAGAAAGCAGCCATCTGTACCCAGAAAGAGTGTTCTCATCTGTAACCAAATGTGCTGGTACCTTGATCATGGACTTCCCAGCCTCCATCACTCTGAGAAATGTATGTTTTTTAAGCTACCCAATTTGTAGTATTTTGTTATAGCAGTCCAAACTAAAACATTAAAAACCAATGTTCTACCAACATGAATTCATATAAGTTTTTGCATAGAGAAATATGTTTAGAATTTTTTCTCATGTAACAGGTATAATTATTTCCAAATTACCCATCATTAACAGGACTGTAAAGAAACACTTCTTTTTCCAATTTCTTGATGACACTGAATTCTACTTGGTCACAGAGAAAAAGGTGACTCCATAGTATTTAAAAGTGGGCCAAGAGAAGATAACATTCTTGTGACAAATCCTTAGCCCAAGGAGTCCATCTCAGGGAAAGAAATGTAAATGATTGTTGACTGTGGAGATATAAATACTAACAGTTTTAGAAAAGAAAAATTTGGAGAAAAATTGGGAGACAAGCAGTTTTATAATTGTCTTGCATAAAAATCATTTAGCGAAGTCTTGAGAGTGAATTTAAGAAACCTCACAAGATACTATTTCTGTGTGATCAGATTAAACTTGTTACTATTTCAGCACAAATTCTGAAATGGGAAACTAAAAGGATTTCTATTTGAGGCATCAAATACTGGCAGTGGAAGCTGAACTAATCTCAAGAGGAATGATTTTAGAAAATCATTCTGAAAAAGGATTTTAGTTCCTTGCTGAGAACATGTGCCAAAAGAGAGAACCTGTCTTTGACTCAGGATAGAAACAGAGAAAAATGTAGAGAAAGACACAGAAGATAATCATACTATTTAAGTCAAGACCACTGTGTTTAATTGACATGGCACACATCGATTATCTACATATGCCAAGTGTTGTGCTATGTAATAGGGTGTATGTGTTTCGAATCATGAGATCGTTAAGTCAGGTGCTGTAAGTTACTTGAGCATTCATACTACATTCCCTGGGAGAACTGCATTCATTCTCAGAGAGTCAAACATACCTAGGCCTATTTGCAATACTCATGAGGGAATTGATCAGACGTAGATTTACATGAATGATCAAGTTGCTGAGGTTAGCATTGATTGTTTCTCAAGGGTACTGCTTCGTATGTTTATTCAAATAAGTAGAACAAAATAAAGTATGCTAGATGTGAGTGTTGACTATTCACACCCCCTCTGTATGAATAGTTGTCATGAATGAGCAGAGGATTTTTACATTGATGGATTATCAAAGAGCACATTATTAGCATGTAGCTGGTGTTAGAAACTGTTATAGCAAGGACCCCCAATTATTCCATTATATGCTTTTATACCTATAATTCATTAGTAAAATTTAGTTACCTATTTCAAATAATTCATGGAGCCAACCCTCACTGAGTCCCTTTTGGTTACTGTGTTGAGGGTCAGGGACACAGAGATCCATGAGAAGTGCCATTCTGGTAGGAGATCAGAGTCTAATGGTACATCCATATGGGCAGATAATTAATGTATAATGTGATAAATTCTTACAGAAAATAAAAGCAGAAGTGGAACCGCAGAGGAGGAAGTAACCAATTGCCCAGGATGTCAGAAAAGAATTTATATATGAGGGGATATTTTGGTCTTAAAAGATGAGAAATCTATGTTAACAGAGTTAAAAAGAGCACAACATATCCAAAGAACTCTCTGGCATGGAGTTCAAGGAGTAGAAGATGAGGTTGGCCTGAAAACAATTGTCAAAGATGCTGGGACTAAGGCTGGGGACATCCAGATGGGCAGGTAGAATATGGTGATTGATTTTTTAAAAGCATTTTTGCTAAAGATAAGCAGAGTTTGTACTCAGAGTTCTCAAATAATGAACATTTTTTTTTTTTTAAAGTGCATTCGCCTACCAACTGTTAGGAGTTAACCAAAATGTGTTGCGAATTTTAGAAAATGGTTATAGTTAGTCCCCTTTCCACCTCTCTTGATTCTCACTAGCTAGATACATGAATACATTTAGGGAAAGAATAAATTATGTTATGGGTACTCTCTTAGACTCAGAATTACATCCTTATTTCAAATCAGAATAGGAGAAAGTCTGGTACTTGGTTACCTTAAAGTTTAATAAATGTATATCAATCCCATTGATGTAATTGGGCTATAGAACAATTTTTAGTTTGGAATACAAGGACAGATACAAGTGTTTCAAGTCCAAGATAAAAAGAGCAATGATGGGAACATAAAGACAACCATTAGGCCATGATGTATAAGTAATCTAAGATGGACTGTTGGTGGCCATGAATGGACTAGTAATTATTCTCTCAATTTTAAGACATCTGAAGATGTCTTAAAATTTCTCTTTCATTTTTAAAGAATAGTTGTAAGAGTGAAAATTCTTGGTAGATAGGGTTTTTTTTTTTCTTTTCAATACTTTGAATATGTCATCTCATTTCTTTCTGGCCTCAATGCTTTTGACCAGAAGTCAGCTCTTAATCTTGTTGAGAATTCTTGTATAGAATGAATCACTTTTCTCTTGCTGCTTTCAGGATTCTCTTTTTATCTTTTTGGTAGTTTGAGTATAATATGTGTAAGATCTCTTTGAATTTAATTCTACTTGGGTTTGTTGAGATTCTTGAATGTGCATATTGACAGTTTTTATCAAATTTGAGAATTTTTGGACTATTATCTCTTTAAGTATTCTTTCTGCCTCTTTTTCCTTTTTCTCATTCTGAGACTCACATTATGCATACATTGATATATTTGATAGTATCCCACAGATCTCAGAAGATCTGTTCCTTTTTCTTTACCCCTTTTCTTTTCTGTTCAAGCTGAATAATCTAATTTAGCCTTCTTAAAATTTTCTGATTCTTTTTGTCACTTCAAATGTGCTGTTAAGTCCCTCAACTAAATTTTGCCTTTTAGCTATCGTACTTTTCAACCCCAGAATTTTTATTTGATTTTTTCTTTTTCTTTATTCAATATTTGGTAAGATATGGTTCTCATACTTTCCTTTAGTATTTTAGATATGATTTCTTTTAATTTTTTAAAAAATATTTATAATAGCAGATTTAAAGTGTTTGTCTAGTAAGTTCATTGGCTGGGTCTTATCAGGGATAGTTTTTATTGACATTTTTCCCCTGTGTGTGGGCTATAATTTCCTGTAGTGTGGTACGTGTGTGTGTGTATGTGTGTGTGTGTGTGTGTGTGTGTGTGTGTGTGTGCCTGTTTTATAACTTTTTGTTGAAAATGGGACATTTAATATGATGTGACTCTAAAAATCAGATTGTTGACCTTTCCTTTTGTTTTGGCTATTTGTTTAGTGACTTTCTTAGGTCGTATTGTTTCATGTGCAGCCACTGGAATCTCTAGTTGGTTTTCCTAGTGGTCAGCTAAGGATCAGACAGTGATTTCATAGAGTTCCTTGAATCAGAAAGTCTCTCAGCCTTCGTTGAGGAACTCTGTGTGTGGGGGGCATAACTTCAATAATTCAGTAGGCAGTTTCTAACTCTGTCTTAGCCTTCACTTCCTGCTTGTGAGTAACCTCAAAGTAGGCTAGATGTGAAAGATTAGGGTCTTCTCAAGTCTTTCTGGGCATGCACATAGCTCCTGAATATGGGCCTGATCTTCAAGAATCTCAGAAACACCTACAAGTTTTTCAAAACTCTCTGTGGAGATCTCATTTTCTAGTTTTTCCTTTCAAGTTTTATGGTCAGCCTCTTGTTATCCCCAACTGTAAATGCTGTCTCAGGAACTGTAATGTCATCTAATTGCTGCTGATTGTTTTCATCAAATACTCTAGAGATAGAGCTACTCTCACAGGCCAAACAAGACCAGCCTTGAGAATGAAGCTTTTCCGTAAGCTTCCAGACAAGTCAGCTTCCAGACGGTTTTCTGGGGATGGGGCTGTTGAGGAATTTCAAGGACATTCTTCTCCCTCCAGTGGCTGCTAGGCTGTTGGTACTTACAGTTGTTGTAAATGTCAACAACCAACAGCCTAGCCTCTTGTTTTTCAAGGCTATCAAAGAGCTGGGGAGAGGCAGACAGGATTAGAACAAGTTAAAATGTCACAAAGCTCACAGTACATTCTGAGATTCAACTGTTTTTCTTGAATAAAAATCCTTGGATTATTACAAGTCTTTAGTTAATTTCCAGAGTTCTGAATAAGTTGATTTTGATGTTTTGTTTTGTTTTTGTTTTTGTTTTTGCCAGTGTTTTCATTGTGTTTACAGAATAGCAGATTTTTAGGATGTTCTTATCTACAGGTCATCCATCAGACTATAACCTTTAAGGAGATTTTACTATGTTTGGATATACTCAAAAGGAAGCTTAGCACACACACAAAAAAGGTACAGATGCTACTGGGTGGGATGACTTGCAGAATCTACAGATCCAGACTTCTTCTAGTAGGAAATCTTACCAGGACTTACACACTTAGTTTTAGTATAGATAGGGCTGTTCACCCCAGCCTGTTCCCATGTAGCTGGTAATGGCTTGATCCTCATTACCAGGAAAGCAATGGAATTTGTCTTTTCCTTGTCGGTTTATTACAAATAACCATGAGGCAAGGAATAGGTAAGCATTTTTTGCCCTCACCAAAGTCCAAGAGTTTCCTCTCCTGTTCCTGGAACTACTTTTTCTCAAGTGATTGGCAGTGGGAAATTCACTGCCTTCAAGGAAATGCCCAATGGTATTTGTAGGATGTGGTTGTAGGTACCTTCATACTCTGGGCTCAATAAATTAATAATCTCAGAACATAACGGCCCCAAATAGGTGTATCACTCAAAATCTGGTTTGTCTCATATGAAATAGCACAAGGAGAACATTAACAGCCGGTTTCTGCTTGAAACTCATTAGGTTCTGTCAAGTTTCTTTTGAGTCCTTTTTCCAATTTGGCTTGAAGAAGTCTCTTCCCAGGTTTCTTGGTTTTAATTCCTCATCTTGTCTAAGAGTTTGTGCTCAAATAAGAAAACAAATTCTTCACATAAACCAGGGACAATTTGTAGGTGGAATGCACACTCAATTTCAAAGGAAAACATTTTTTCTCAGCTCCTCTGGCTGTCTAACAAAAAAGCAACAATGTCTGCAGAGACCCTATCCAGTTTATAGCAGCAGTCTAACTGCTAGTTGGTCCTTTGTAATGCCAACATAAGGGTTTATGGGACTTCAGACTTGCCCCCCAAAGAGAATTGATTTATTTTTGATTATTACTTGTATAGCTAAGTGTGATCATTCAGTTGTAAAAAAAAAAAAAAAAGAAATTAGCAAGTCTCAAAAAAGAGAGTTACTCTATCTTGTAAGATAAAATATTTTTTCAGGCTTTAAATGTCAGTTTTTAGTTTCTTTACAACTTCTACCCATAAGAATTTCAAAATTCTTAAGGATCTGGTTTTTAAAAGGTCATCTTGTTGCAAATGCACTATTTTCAAAAAGTTAATCTAGACATACAAACACAAGAAACAGGGTAACCCTTGGTTGAAAATAAAATACTGAGGAATTTTGTGTTGCCCCAAATTACAAAGACAGCTATTTGCAAAACTGATTTAATGGGGGGAAAAAGAAACCACCATCTCTCTGGCCTCTCTTTGGAGGGAATTTAGTTTCCCTGTGATTGTAAATTCTAGGTTTAGTGTTTGATATTGTAAATACCTATATACTTGACAGATGGAGACAGAAGTATGAACTATGGCAATACAAGTTGGAGTCTTGGTATCCAGGCAACTGTCTTACAAGCTTCTCTTTAGAAAGAACAGAGAGAATATAATGTTGAACTTGTAGGAGATACTGTAGCAATGCATTTGTGTGTCTAGTTGAGGTCTGTCTGCTTGTGAGAAAACAGGCAATGCCTCCTTGAAAGTAATAAGCAGGGTTACCAGCAAATATTGAACATAGTGCTGCCTCCCATGACTCCAACTTCCCCCTGCCCCAAAGATTTAAGCTTTGGGACTTCTTGTCCTGAATAGTTAGAAGCCCCAACAAAAGCCTTAAGTAAAAACACACACACACAAACCCTAATTTTAGAATTGAGAGGGGCCAGTTACATTTCTGCTTTACTCCATAACCTACCTCACATAAATGGAATGGAAAGTTTTGTTCTGATTCTATCAAAAGTGATAAAGTGCTTTGATTCTGGACTCATCTTCACAATTTCTACTAATCCATCTATCATTTCTGGGGCCATCACTAAAATTAATTATGGAATGCTAGTGTTCTCAATCACAAAATAGAAATTCATTTCTGATATGTATGCATTTGAAGATCAAGTAGATAAAATAGATATGCAAGTCTTATAAAAATTACTTTTATTTTGTATTATTCTTCAGTTATCTGAGTTAAGGAAATAAAATACATAGATCACAAATACATAGCATTTCTGACCATAGTTGTCATAGAGACAAAGCTAGGATAAATACTTAATAAATATCTATTGCATGAGTAAGTGGAATAAATATCAAATCATGCCTTTTTTTTCTTTCTTTCTTTCTTTCTTTCTTTCTTTCTCTCTCTCTCTCTCTCTTTTTTTTTATATTTTATTTATTTATTTGCGTGAGACAGCACAATCAGGGCAAAGGGCAGAGGGAGAAGCAGACTGCAGACGTCCCACTGAGCAGGGAGCTCAGTCCCAGGACATGACCTGAGTAGCCACTTAACCAACTGAGCCACTCAGATGTCCCAAATCATTGCCTGTTCTAATTGCATTTGTAATGCACACAGGATTCAGATATGTCTTTCCTAAAGGAAATAATCACAAAGTACCCTCAAATCCATGACCCCAAAAAACTCTTGTTTTTGTAGTGAACTCTTAGAGTTGGCAATCTGCCTTATTGTTACTCTGAAAAGTTTCTGGCAAATCAATCTCTTGAGAAATTTTTTAAAGAATTTACTTTTAGAGTGATATACTCAATTCTCTATGACCAATGACACTAGAAATCTTGTGAGGAATATAATCTGGAGTAAACTTGGGGCAATTAATTTCCTCATCAATTGGCTTATTTGTCTTCTACAGGTTATATGGGGTATTTGTGTCAGGGTGTACTGGTGGAGGTTGTTGGCAGAAGGGTGTTGATTTATTCCTGCCAGTGAAAACAAGCTGTTACTTTATTTTCTGAGCAATGCCAGCCCCTGATGCTGAGCTTACAGCTTTTGTAACTCATGAACAGTCAGGGGCAGGATACAAGGGACTACAAAAAACAAAGCACATTTTTTTTTTAAAGATTTATTTATTCTTTATTTAAAGAGAGAGGTGGGGGCAGGCGCAGAGGGCATGGGAGAGAGAGAATCTTAAGCAGACTCCCTGATGAGCGTGGAGCCCAATGGGGGCTCAATCTCACGACGCTGAGATCATGACCTGAGCCAAAATCAAGAGTCAGATGCTTAACCCACTGAACCACCAAGGTGCCCCAAGAACAGAGAAATGTTGTTTGTGAATGCCATACATAGTCTTCAGGGAATGGTATACCTTCTGATCAAGAATTAGCAGTAATAGGATATTGAAAATCTGACAAATTCTATATGGAATTTTCTTGGCTTTTCATATTATCTTTCTCTAGAGACAAAAGGATTAATTAGAATAGGTGAATATAAAGGGTTGAGAAGAAAAATTATTGTGTTATACTGCAGGGTCAATCAACTGTAGGCTTCTGATGATCTTTCCATTCACACTGTTCTGGCCTTCTAGCTTTGTGCTTTGATAATCTTTCCTGCCTCTGGGGACTTTGCATATGATTTTATTACCCTTCCTGCTTTTCTTCATGTTTTCCACTATTCTTCAGATCTTTCAGTAAAGCTTTTTTTTTTTTTTTTTTTTTTTAGTGCCTAAGTGATCTTGCTTCGTGAGGGGTAGGGATGGTGTCTGTTTTGACCTCATACTGTCCCCCCACATAGTACTTGAAATGAGTCCTCCACAAAGTTAGAGAGAGAAATGATTAATTCTTCCTGGGAGCCAGCAAGAGATGAAATAAACATGAAGCATAACACCGATAGCATACCAGGTTAGCTAGGCAGATTATGCTATGCCAAATAAGGAAGATATTACAACTGTGGGAGTCACATAAGTAAAGGAATTGAAACAAGTAAGTACATGGTGTATTCAGAAGTCAGAACATGGATGTAGAAAAGGGAATGATTAAGATGAGGTTGTAGGGGCAGATTGGGACCAGATTGTTTAAAGCCTTGGGCTTTTAAGGGATTTGGACATTTTCTAGGCAGTGAGGAGCTATTTGAAGACTATTAAGCAGTAGAATAACACAATCCCATCTGTGCTTCTGATATCACTCTGGCAGCAGTGTGGAAGGCAGTCGAACTAAAAACAGGATTATAAGTAATGTGCTCACTGCTTTTCCCCTATTTGCACAGTAACCCAGTTTTTAGCCTTGACACACATCCTGTTTGTACAGGAAAATCCCTAGGCCTGAAGAAGTATCTCCTTATACTGTCTTGAGGAGGGTTTTGTTATGAAGCAAAAGGACAATGTGGCCATCAGTCACTGCATTGTGTCTTATGCCAGTAAGTGTTTGATAATGAAGACATTTAACAAAAATAATTAACTTAATACATGGAACTATAAAAATCAGGCATTGTTCATACATTCTCAGAAACTGACATTTAAGAAATGGTGCAGAGAAATAGCCAAGGGAATCACTTTTATACATCTTCTAACAAAAATCCAGGTCAGCAGGGGAAGTTAACTAATTCTAAGAAAGTGATCAATGGTACCCTACAAATAAGTTATGGAAACCCATAATATAACTTGATATTACCAGGCATCTTGAAAAATGTTAACATTTAGATGTTAGGAACATAGTCATATTTATTGAGTACTATTGTGTGCCAGATGCTATACTAACTTGATTAGATCATGTAATCTTCACAACTTTATGGAACACTGTCACCAGCTATATTTTCCGTAGGAAAAAAGAGGACTCAGCAAGGGTAAGTAACTTGTACAGGGTTTCCTAGGTAGTAAGTGGTAGAGATGGATTCAGGCCAGGGAGTCTCACTCCTGCCCTTGTGCTTCCCACCTTTTGCTCATCATATTGAGCTATGCTCAGCTTTGGAAAGGCCCCTCTTTCCTTTTATGGTCACACCCTTACTCATTCTTTACTCTTCTCAACCAAAGAGAAAGCATCACCATCAATTCTATCTTTGACTGTCTGTCACATAAAATCACATGGAGTTTTGCCTGGTATGGTTTTATAAACACCTGATTTGTGGTCATTAAAAAAAAAAAATGGTTCAGGCTTGTCCTGACTCAGGAGGTAAAAAGTATTGGAAATATAGTCTGTTAGAAATCTGACTCACAAGGTTATAGAGTCCCACAACTCTAATACAGAACCCTAATTGTTTTAAGTTTGGAGTGTTGTTTTAGAGTTGATTATGTAACTGTTTAAAAATTATTTTTTTGGGGAAGTACATAATTAAGTTATTTTTTCCTATGCTATTCCTCAAGTTTATGATGTCAAAACCAAATAACTCTATATTTCCTTATGCTTTGCTTTCTCTCATCTTGCAAAACTTCTATAGTAACAGATGCAAACTAGATTTTACTCCGTATTCTTTCTTGGCATTATATTTGGAAGCATTTTTATAGGTGATTCTTGGTGACTTTGACACAGTAATGTTCAGAATTATTGTAATAAAGGAAAAAAATTTAGAATCCTGAGTAGCATGAGCTATTTTGATAGAGCCCATATAGGTTCAAGAATGAGAATATTTGAATCAGTTACGTATTATTAACAACAATAATTTAAAAACTTTTGTGATATGATACCCTCTGGTCATAATTGCCTCCTAATTTCATGCATGCCTTCATTAACTAAAAGAAATAAATGTTGGGCAAGGAAATCAGTGGGATCTATCCAGTTACTGTATTTTTAAGTTACAGAATTTGAACACCTCAGGGATAATGTAATTCTGTTCTCTGCTCCTCCTTGACCACCATCCTACACACACACACACACACACACACACACACACACCACCTGCCATCTAGTGTATAGCTACTCTAGGCTTTGTAAACCCAAATATCCATAGAGATCAGACCATAATGTAAAAGAATAAAACAGGTCCAGCGATCAAGTTAACACTTTCCCTTTAGTTGACGATCACCAACCTCCATGCTGGAACATGGGGCTCCATGCTGCCCTCAGCTGATCATCTTCCTTTCAGTCTACCATTTAGGTATCTCATTCTTTTTTTTAATATATTTTATTTATTTATTTGACAACAAGAAACACAGCGAGAGAGGGAACACAAGCAGGGGGAGTGAGAGAGGGAGGAGCAGGCTTCCAGCCGAGCAGGGAGCCTGATGTGGGGCTGGATCCCGTGTCTCTGGGATCATGACCTGAGCCGAAGGCAGTCGCCCAACCAACTGAGCCACCCAGGCGCCACTAGGTATCTCATTATTAATACCAAACTCTATCAGTTTTGAGTGCTGTGAATTGCAAGTAATAGAGAATATAATTAACCTGACTTAAATAACAAAATAGTCACATGGTTTACAAAATTAATCATTACATTCTGGAGGTTGATAGGGCTTGGACAAGGTTTGATCATGGATCTATCTCCACGTCTCTATTTTTTTGGTTCTGTTCTCCTTCATCTTGACTACATTCTCTTGCTAACTTCTTTGGTAGTTAAATGGCTAAAGCAGCTTCAGGTATCATGTAGGTACACCATTCTGTCCAGGACAGAGGAAACATCAGCAGTTAAACAGAAGTCTTGCACATTCCTGCTGATGGGACCAGTCACTGTGGCCAAGATGGTCAGATTACACTTATGTCCCTTGGATCTATCTCTCAGGCCAATCACACCAAGCCATAGGTGGAACTTAACTAGGAAAGAGTAAAAGGATGTGAAAGAGCTCTAGACTTCAAGGTTTCCTCAGGTTACAGCACCAAGGAAAAGAAAACAGTCAACAGTTGACTCTTCTCAGAGAATTTATCTTTAACCAACTGAAGTTTGGAATCTCAGGGTTGGCAAGGCTTGGTCCCTGGATTAGTCTTGTGGATGACTGTCAGGAAAGACCCTGTAATTGACACTTCCTTCTATATCAGATGAATCAGGGAGGAACATTTTCATAATGGGAAGAGAGCAGCTAACGGGTAAAAATAACATACTCAATCTACCTTATATTCTAGTTTCCTTCCCTTTGTTTGATAAGTTGCTGATGTCTCCCAGACATGATATTACATCCCCAGGCACTGATTTTAAGGATAGACTCATAATGTGCACTAGTGTGTTTTTAAAACACTGTGGGAACAACACATGGAATTTATGTCTAAGTGTATCTGGCAATTAATACTGTTTGGATATATTATATACCACAGGCTTGCTGAATACAATCCACGAATCATTCTGTGATGTATATGTTCCTTAACATATGTCTGAATTTTAGTTCTTAGCACAGTGTTTCATCCCACCATTTTTTCCTCCACAGCATATAAACAAAGAACTTACCAGAGAAGCCAGAGACAGAAGCTGGCCTCCTCTTTCATTTTATTCTCTTAAAACAGTTCTCTTTGCCCAGATTGGAAGGTGAATACCATTCAGACTCTGGCTATTAGTTCATATTATCTCCCTCCTATCTCACTGAGGGGATTTGTGGTTTTTGAAAACTCCCCCAGGTAATCTTGATAATCAGCTATTTTTGGAAACTTCTGGAAAGGGATGCTCTGTGTTCTCTTCACCAACATATTTAGAGCACAGTAGAGATGATATAGTGTTAGCCTCTTTGGTCTGAGAGGTCAAGGAGTCTTTTATGGATGATGCTTTAAAAAATCCTTTTTGATGGGGGGGCCTATGTTTTTAGCATCACTATGGGAACACTTTCACTTCTAATGGAAATGGGTGCCATTGACTGACTATAGAGCTGGGCTGTCCTCTCTGGCTGGGTTCTCTGGCCACAAATTAAATGTGTGTCAAGGAGGAATACGTGTGACTTTGGCAGAATTCCTGCCTAAACCTTCTTCTTTGTTTGGGGATCCTGCTCTTTTACTTTTCATGCTTCTAAAAAAAGAAGCCTGTCCTACTCTTCTATGTCCCAGCTGACACAACTGAGTGATAGGATGTCATAATGGGGTCATTGTTTCTTTCCAGTGAAAAGTAATAAAAAAAGGATGAGAAAAATTCTCATCTCCTTACATGGAACACTGCTCAGGAAGGTTTGCATTCATGTAGGTTCAGCTACAAGTTGTGGGCATTTCTTTTGCTCTATGTTCCCGAAACCTAAATGATAAATTCTAAAGTCCAGAGCTCAACATGGTTGAAAGAATCCACCTGTAGAGGCAAGGCAGAGGCGGGAGGAGTGAGTCTATGTCAGTGTTGTCCAATGGGGATATAATGCAAGCCACCAATGTCAGTCACAGTGATTTTAAATTTTCTAATAACCACATTAAAAAAATAAACCAGCTTACTTTGACTGATCTTTTTCATGATTACTTGCAATTTTTGCTTTACTTTGATGAAATGAACAAAAATATACAGAAAAGGTCTGGTCTGGAGAAAGGAGGCAAATTATAGTCTGGCAGATGCTAAGACAGAGCTCTGGTACCCCCTAGTATGATCAAGAGAAAAGAAAAATTGCGAAGGGGAATATACTGTATGTTTTTTCTATAGGTTTCAGTGAAGGCTGCTGCAGGGTATCACTAGTGGGCTAGAAGGAAGTAGAATGGGAAGAAATAAGTGATACAGATCTGAATGAAAGTTAAGATCCACAAAGTTTTATTTTATAAAATCGTCTGATCTGTAGGAGATTAAATAATATGTGGAATATTGTATATTTGTATTATGAGGGTCAGATAAAAAATACTTATTTTCAACTCTAAGTGACATCAAAGTTTTTTTTTAAGGATTTAAGTCTATACACACAAGGAGAAGCAGCATCCCTGCACAGTTAAGTATAAAAATAACAGTCTCTTTACTATGATATTATTCTTGTCATACTTTCTTGGGTGGTAAATTGAATGTCTAGGTCTGTATAAATTAGTATATTCAACAAAGATTTGCATGAATTCAACCTCAATTTAAAATGCAGTATTGAGTGGTGTCTGGGGGGTCCAGTTGTTAAGCGTCTGCCTTCATTAGGTTCAGGTCATTTTCCCAGAGTCCTGAGATTGAGCCCCACATTGGGCTCCCTGCTCAGTGGGGAGCCTGCTTATCCCTCTCTCACTCCCCCTGCCTGTGTTCCCTCTTTAGTTGTGTTTCTCTCTGTCAAATAAATAAATAAATAAAATCTTTAAAAAAATAAAATAAAATGAAGTATTGAGCTCAATACTGATACAAACACCTAGAAATTGCAATAAACTCAGTTTAGGCAGTGTTGGCTATATTTCTAAGTGTCATTAAAGAGAACATTACACAATGTACCTCTACTTCCATGAAAAGAGATTTGGCATAAAAAACAAAAACAAAAAACAGAAAACACAAATGGTGCCTGGGTGGCTCAGTGGGTTCAAGCCTCTGCATTTGGCAAAGGTCATGATCTCAGGGTCTTGGGATCGAGGCCCGCATCGGGGCTCTCTGCTCAGCAGGGATCCTGCTTCCTCCTCTCTATCTCTGCCTGCCTCTCTGCCTACTTGTGGTCTCTCTCTGTCAAATAAATAAATAAAATCTTTTAAAAAACCCAGAAAACAAACAAACAAAAAACCCAGGTATCTCTTAAATTAAACAAAAATTTCTAAAAAGTATCTGCCTTTTCAAGGGGAATATGAAAATTGATTAGGTTCAAATGTATTGCTAAAGGTACTATAGGATAAAAGAAAATTAAATGCTGAGCCTTAACATGATTAATTTTCTCAGGTCCCTTTTGGTTGCTGTCTTATAGGATTGTGTAGTCTGGAAGATTTAGAGAAATAACAAAGCTAAAGAAATGGTACATCATTATTTTGGATTTTCCCAGTGTTCAATGATTAGAGTGCTGGTTGATGTGAGGGATTTTTCTTTAAATAAATCCCCATATGACACTAAATAACATTACCTTTTGATAGCTGTGATTCATCGGCTCAGTTAGTAAACAGGTGCAGACACTCTGAGGTACCATTCCATTTCTGCTCTTTTCTTCTTCAAGCCTACATTTGCTGTGACTGGGGTATCAGAGGGTAGACGCTCCTTTCTTATTTCCCATCCCAAACCCTGGTATAGATTGATATGTATAAAATACACAGCATTTGCTTTTATTAAGTGGAAATATTTCATTTATTCTTATCAATCAGAATATTTACTGAGCACCCTCTATGGATCAGAAACCATGCTAGGTGCTGGAAGATACAAAAATGAATAGGATAAATCCTACCCTTGAGAAGCTCACAGTCTAGTTGAGAGCAAAACATAGATAGCATATAATTACAGTGTGAGGTGAAAAGTGTAATAGCAAAGGACTTTGGAAACATTTCTTACCAGTCAGCCCCAGCTACTGTTCCTATTAGAACACTTTAAGATGAGAGGATCATGTTTTTTCAGTACTCCATTCTAAAGTTTATATGAGTTGACAACTGAAAGCAGGAAGTAAACATTATGTTACTTTGTACCCATTTGTGGAGAGGAGTGATTTGGGGGCATCAGGCATCACATCATGATGCAGGCTTACAAGGGGTGATGGTACAGACAGCCCTGGCAGTCAAGTGGTGCTTTTTATTTATTTAAATAGAATTTACTTTTATAGCAATTTTATGTTCACAGAAATACTGAGCAGAATGTACCAAGATTTCCCACATACTCCCTGCCCCCTCCATGATGTGCAGCCTCCCCCATAAGCACCATCCCCCACCAGAGTGGTGCATTTGTTCTAAGTGATGAACCTACATTCACACACCATTATCACCCCCTCACTCCAAGCCCATAATTTATGTTAGGATTTGCTCTTGGTCTTGTCCATCAAATGGTGTTTAAAAGGAGCTCAAAATGAAGGAGGATAACCAGGTGGAGGGTTGAGCAGAACGGCAGGGAAATATCTGTTCAACAACATTAACTAAGACTGGTCATGACTTCCTTATTTTCTTTGTTTTCCTCCCACATGCTCTTCAAGCATAAAGAGAAGCTGAATAGGGTCAGGAAACGGGTCTTTTAGAGAGCAGTGAGTTCAGTGGCTGCACACTCATTAATATTCATGATCAATGCCATGATGAATATGGCATACTTGAAGTCTTGTAAGTTGACTAAGACCAAGGGGAGCCAGGGCACAGCTCATTACTCTGAAAATTGATAATTAAAGGAAAAGAATTAAGTATTCACACTGGATTTCTCATGTAAACTATTTTTCAGGGTAATCAAATGGTATTGGTAGATGAGAGAAAGGTTTTCTGTACAGGAGAATTTCAGCTAATAAATGCAGAAGGAATAATAGAATTGGAAAAAATTACCATTTTGCAAGCTCTAATAAAATAACTGATGCAGATAATGGTCATCACCAGTTGCAAGAATTATTAGGTGAAGTGTTAATGGGGAGTGTTAAATATTCTCATTAATTCTAGCATCACTAAAAGTGAAAACTCCTGTTATGATGCGGGAAAAATACATGGCACCAGTTGTGAAGTATATGTGCCAAAAATTCAAACTTGAGATTAATTAACATTAGTTAGGTTATTGAATTAGGAATCTAACTTTCAACTCATAGGAGATACTGAGGCTAGACCCATTAAGAAACATCTGGTGAAGGCCATTAGCCAAAACCAAGGTGTGGGATCTTTTCTACATTAACTGACCAATTTCAAGGTTTAAATAGACTTTTCCCTAACAATGAACATTTTGAGTCGGTCGACATTGGGAAAGCTGACTATGCTCCTATAATTCTGTGTATTTAAGAAATTGTTAATGGTGGTATACCAAGGTAAATTCCAAGTTTTACAGGTGGAAAGTAGTAAATTGCAGAGTTTCAACTTGTAGGCAGATTCATTTGCTAACAAATTCTGCTCACAAACTGGCTGTTGGACTCGTGGCTTTAGGTCAGAAATCAGTGTTGGGACAAGGAAGAAACTTGATGCATGTCCTGCATGCATTGGTTATTCTGTCCTTCAATCAGATTTGTCTCTTGTCAAATTATTAACCTAATATTTCTAGTGAAATAAAGAGACTGAAAGGTTGTTTAATAGCTGAGTAAGACTCAGGTCTTCAAGACTTCAAGTATGCCATATTCATCATACATTCTTGTCTAGAAAGTCATAATGGAGGCTGGCAAACTGACAGTGGTCTGGTTTGCAGCTTGATTTGTTTTGCATCCCTTTATGTCACAGGTCAATTCTCCTAGGAAAGTACATACGTGGAGGAGGGTTGGGCAGGCAGTCTTGGTACACTTCCAATATTTGAAATCTCATGGGTAGAAGTCTTCTTAGCCTTCCTCTGCAAAACTCTATCTGTGATTGAGATAGCTCAGGATTTTAAATTATCTAAGAGGGCTTCTATAAGAACAGATATTTAGGGAACAGAACTATGCAGAGTTCTCCTGTCCCCAAATGCCATATATCACAGTACTGTATTTTGTGAAATTTGGTTTATCATGTCAAAGCCTGAGTTATTCTCCTAAGCCAGATATTGTTTTTTATTTGTTTGAGAGAGAGAGACAGAGATAGTGACAGAGATGTGAGAGAGAGCACAAGCAGGTAGGAGAGGGAGAAACAGGCTCTTTGCTGAGCAGGGAGCCTGATATAGGGCTCGATCCCAGGATCCTGGGATCATAACTTGAACTGAAGGCAGATGCTTAGCCAGCTGAGCCACCCAAGTGCCCCTGAACTTTTTTTTTTTATCATTATTTATGCATTACGGCTTTATTTGAAAGACCTTATAGACTCTGTAGACATGTGCAATGAAGCGCCATCTATAGACATCATGTTACAATGAGCAAAGCACTGGCTTTCAGGTGTGAGGACCAGAGACTAAGTCTGTCCCCTTCTGGACTTTGTGACTCTGGGCAACTATAATTGCTCTGAGCCTCAGATCGCTCTTTACCAGATTCTGTTTTGATAGCCATAGCCAGATATTCACTATGTGCCAACTGCTGTCTTAAACACTGAAAGCTGGCTATGAACAAGGTAAAGGCAGTTAGGCCTTCATAAAAGTTGACGCTGAGGTTGCAAATTCCATTGCTGTCAAAGGTCAGGCAGGGAACATGGATGCCTGAAGAGGAGGGAAGTAAAATGATTAAGGAGAGTTGGGGACTGTGGCCGAACTGAGGCTGCAGCTCATCCAAAGGGATTTAGATTCAAAAAAGTTTTGAAACACCAGCTAGTCCTGTGATACAGTCCTAGATACTGTGATTTATAATAAGAACTATATATTTGGTCTTTGTCCCTGTTTCTAGCACAGAGCTTAAAAACTCTTGGAATTTCCTAAGCTATAAGAGTGGATGAGTGTCTTGATATTCATCACAAACCCCTTTCAACCACACCTTGGTTTATGTTAATTAGTGACTTTTGGAATGCATCTGTGGATGTGAACTGGTTGGTAGCAGAAATAATCCCATTGGAATTTTCAGTACTAACCTGTGACCTCCAGGGACTGGAGAGGGACTGGAGGTTGAATCACTTGCCCATGGTTAATGATTTCATCAATCATGCCTAAGTAATGAAGCCTCCATAAAAACCCAAAAAGGGAAGGGTTTGGGGGAGCTTCTAGGTTGGTGAACATGTGGAGGTCCTAGAAGAGTAGTGTACAAAGAGAGAACATGGACACTCCACACCCCTTCCCACATACCTTGCTCTATGCATTTCTGCTATCTGGCTGTTTCTGTGTTATATCTTTTTAGAATAAGTGGGTGATCTAGTAAGCAAAATATTTCTCTGTGTTGTGTGAGCCACTTTAACTAATTAATGGAGCATGAAGAAAGGGTCATCATGATGTAGAAAATTGTTGGGGTTTGGAGCTGATGACCAAGAAAGAATTCTTGAGAAATCTTTGGTGCAAAAAGGTGGTCTTATTAAAGCAGGGGGACAGGACCCATGGGCAACAAGAGCTGCACTGGGGTTGTGACAGGTGACTGATTATATACCTTCAGGTTGGGAAAGGGTTAGGGATAAGCACAAGCCTCGGGAATTTTGGAAACAAGATTTCTAGGATCCTCAGGGGACTAGCTATTGAAAAATGTCATTTATTACTATTTAGTGAAAACTCAGTCATGAGACCCTTCAGAGGTATAACAGTAGGCCACATGCTGGGAGGATGATTGCTAACCTGTATCTTGAGGGACAGAGATAAAGCAAGTTGCCAAAGGAATACTTATATGTTAAAGAAGACTTACAGGATCCTGGAGGGTAGGGATAAGTTTGCCTATTGCCCTTAGGGAAGTATTAACATTAAGGCAGCTGAGATCCTAGAGGAATGTCACTACTTGTTTCAAGGACTTGTCAATGGGCTGTAAGTGGTAAGGAAATTTAATTTTTCATTTGCCTTTGTTTCCCACATCAATTGGAATCTCAGATTTATAACCAGTGGGTCAGAAAGCACAGTGAGAAACTGAACTTGAGACTGGCATTTGAAGCTGTGGGGAGGGGAGGGACAGCCTTGGGTAACTGAGCCCTTAACTTGTGGGATATGATGTTATCCCTAGGTAGTTAGTGTCAGAATTAATATTGAAATGTAGGACACCCACTGGTATCAGAGAATTTCTTGGTGGCGCAGAAATGCATTGGAATTTGCGTTAGAATTGGAGGAACTTAATTTGGATTATCAAGATGGGTCCAAAAAAATCACAAGGGTCCTTAAAAGTAGAAGAGAGACAAGAAAGTCCAGAGTCAGAGGGAGATGTGACTAGAGATATAAACCAGGCAGTGACTTTAGTCAGGAGGAATGGAGGGCAGGTGTAGTTGGCTCTCACATCCTTTCCTCTCCTCTCTATTCCCAAGCTCCTCCTCTGCTTGGGGGAGGAAGAATGATGGGAAGAGACAAATTTGTTTGCTTGATGACTAGCTGGCCTCTGCTCTCATACTGACCACCCCATGAATGTGTCTGTGGGGTAAGCAGCATCTACAGATGTGTCTACATGTGGTTCCTGGACATGACCTACAGGAAATATTGCTGGGGCTCTCTCTGGCCTCTTCTTCCCTACTCCCTAATCCCTACCCTGTGTGGTATACTCCATGACCTCTTGCCATTGGGTGTTACTGAACCAGCAGTGAGACATCTTAGTTGAATACTAGCAAGACTGCTTAAACCCTGCTGCCTTCTTTCCGGTCCACTTACCTCCAGAAGACTAGCGGATTCTTGTCTCCCACAAGATGTGTGCTCCCTTGGCAATTTCAGCAGCATCAGTGGTTCCAGGCTAAAGTGACTAGTGAGCTTTCAGACAAAAGAGGAGACTGCCATTAGTACTTATGGGGTAAAGGCACCCCCATTCCTTGAGAGTAATTTTCTTGGGCCTCTCTTGGTTTGGGGGATAATTTCCTTTACTTTCCTCAGAGTTAATGTGAGAAAGGGGTAGTCTTCCCACAGGCATTACACTCCTCCTAAATACAAACTTTCCCTTTCTCAGTCTTATTACTGGGTTGTGGTAATTGTGCTGTTAATGGACAATAATGGCTACTTCTGGCACCTGGGAAGGAAGCTGAAAGCCTTAACAATGGGCAGTCCTCTGAGTCTCTAATCTCAGAATGTGGGGTAGTTAGTCCTTTGGAATCTTACAATTCCATGAAAACTGGGAAGAAAAATCTCACTGGGCATTTGACAGAATCCTTTACTCTGATGGTTAGAGAGGCAGGATGAGGTCAGACCCCTTTGGGCCGGCCTCCCAGTTCAGTTGAGGGAGGTGAAGGGGAAGGTGGGGTTTTTCTTAAGAGTAAGGATCACTTGGGGCGCCTGGGTGTCTCAGCGACTGCCTTCGGCTCAGGTCATGATCCTGGAGACCCGGGATCGAGTCCCACATCGGGCTCCCTGCTCGGCGGGAAGCCTGCTTCTCCCTCTCTCATTCCCCCTGTTTGTGTTCCCTCTCTGGCTGTGTTTCTATCAAATAAATAAAATCTTTAAAAAAAAAAAAGAAGAGTAATGATCACTGAAGGGTTTTAAACAACAGAGTGATACAGTCAAGTGGTAAAATAATCATTTAAGGCTGTTTTCCCCTTTTGTTTATTTCTCCTTTCTTCATTCAGTTCTGGTATCCTGTTCCTTTGTGTCTTCTTGCCTCAGGATTTTGGGTGCAAATGGAAGGTGGGCAGAGGAGAAGCTGCTTAATTATGAGGGGTACTCATAAGTGAAGCCCACAGAATAAACAACTACTTTGAGTGTGGAGAGGGGTGCAGGGGCCTGAGGGTATCAGGGCAGGCCACAGCATCTAAGCTTTTCTTTCCCCCTGTCTAGAAATCCTGCTCGAAGTGTGAACAAGGCTTTCTCTGTGGAGGCGGGATGGTCTGGCTTTTCTCTAGTCTCCTTCCAATCTTTTGTTATGGCAGGAACTCTAAGCCTCATTTCCTTTAAGGCTCAGCCTTTAAGTTTCAAAACACTGGATCTTTCAAATCACAAGTCTTGGCTGGAAAGATCACTGCCTCTCTGTTCCAAAGGGAAGAAGGCAACAGTAAAGTACGGGAGGAGTGGAGCCGCCATGAGATCTGCGCGGTGTAGTCAGCAAACTTCGATTTTCTAGCCCTTATCCCATAATAGACTAAATGCATACTAGAGTCTATAATCATTTAAATAAATGAAGGGATGAACACATCAACAAATCATTGAATTAATCAAAATCCAGAAGAAGAGTTGAAAATCTGGCTGCCAGCTGTCGCGTCCTACTCGGAGAGCGCTGTGTCGTCCGATGAGGCAGTGGGAACAGGGACAGCCCTGCTGATGCTGAGTAAAGCCCCGCATTCCATAGCCCTGAATTCTGTTCAGAAGTGCAATTCCCAGAAGAGAGAAAGGGGCCAAATCTGTTTCCAGGGCAAACATTTGGCTAATATAACCCCTAGGAAGGCAGCGATTCCCTCCCTCCGCAGCTTGAGGAGTGTTTTGGAGTCGTGAAGACAGAACGAAAACCAAGCTACTGTGAATTTTCTTACAAGCGTATGTTGCAGCTGCAAACCAAGCAGTGAGAAATGAGTCATTTGAGGCCATCCTACCCTCTTTGCTTTTGTCTTTAACGAAGTTCTGACTTTCTTACTGTTGAGTGTCTGTTTCAGTTCCTCCCACATATGTTTCTGAAGCATTCAGAAGTGAAATGGGAAAGTACTCTAATGGAATGAATCTGCAGATAAAAGAAAAAAAAATGGGGAGGAATTACAGATAGTTCAGGAGGTGTTTTTAAACGTAATTCAATCTTGATAAATGAAAGACATAGCCTGGAATCATTAAAAATAATTAATAAAGTAGCCCACCTGGGGAGAAATGAAAATAGAGTGTTCAACAGGGCAAAATGTAGTTTCCATAATACTTCCAAGTAGGCTTTTGAAGACTGCTATTAATGACATGATCAAGAATCATGGGTGTTACAGTGACAGTGAGTACATTGTTTAGTATCAGTAGAAATATCACAGATGAAATTACTTTAACAAAAACATTTCACCATATATGAGATAGTCAAGTGGCTGCTGTAATAGAAGCAATAATAGTAGGTTTGGAAAATAGTCCCCAAACAGCTCATATTGGTGGACTGAATATTCTGATGCCCAGAAAGAGAGAGAGGAGGCAATATCAGAATTGAAGATGATACAGCATCTCTCTGGGGTCTACAGAAATGCCTCGAACTGCCTTATTTGTAAAGACAGAAGGCTTTTCTCTTTAGCTTTTGCTTTGGTCTTTGCCAGTCTCCTTTCTTCTGCTTCAACCATTATATTAGAGGTAGTTGTGGGATCCATGTAAGTATTCTCTGATGATATCAAGATCATTTTAGATCAGCCTCCCCTATCTGCCCGCCGTGGCCATTGGACCTCAGGTATAGGATTTATGACATTCCCTTAACATAGATCTATTCATGGATTTTTGATATCTAGTTATTTTTATTTTTCACAAATGAACCTACTACTTGAAATAGAAGCTGGAAGGTGTTATATAATCTTCTTCTTAACCCCAGGTTTCATTCCATCTTCCCATAACTCTGCCTCCTTGACCCATGGTGACCATCATTCAAAATATCATGTTCATCATCTTTCCTTTTCTCCCTATTTTATAGTTTTATTTCATCTGTTTAAAATCTTAAAACAATACATTTTTAACTTTATAAGAGTTGTCCTAATAGTTGTAGCTGTTTGGGATTTTCTCTCCGCTTACATTATCAGGACCATCGATACCATTGTGCATTACTGTAGTTCATTCACTTTTTACTGCTGTGTGATATTCCATTGTGTGACTGTACTATATTGTATTCATCTTTTCTCCTATGGATGGATATTTGGGTTATTTCCAGGTTATTGCTACTGTGAACAATACTACTATGAACACTCTAGCATATTTTTCTATTAGAAGGAAGAGTTTCTCTTGGATTATTTTAATTGTCATTTAAACATGCTCTTGTGACTCTTATGCCAAATTCACCTGTTCCTACCCTTACCCCACATTCTATTTCAACTGCTGGCTGATCTCTGGGTTCTCCTTTCCAGCTAAGACCCTTCTGAGAGTGTATACATTCTGTATGCGCATTCACTCTTCAACTCAATCTCTTTGGCTTCTGTGCCCAGACTATTTTGCTGAGATTATCAATGATTTTCATGTTGTCAAATCCAATGTCAAATCCATTTCCCTGCAGTCTTATTAGAGTTGTGGTTACTTATATTTGACCCAGTTGAGCATTCCCTCCTCGTTAAGATTCTTTTTTTTATTTTTATTTTTTTTGCCTTCATGTCACCAGTCTCTTGGATTTCTTCTTTCTGTCTATATTTTGGTTCTTTTTCCTCTGCTTACTACTGAAAGATATATATTTGAATTCTTCAAGGTCAGTTTGAGGTTTCTTTCTCTTCTTGCTCTGTTATTTCCCAGGGGTGGCCCTATTTATATGTACTATTGCAGCAAAATTCTTTTTTAAAAAATGTTTTACATTGAAATATAGTTGATACACAGTGTTAAATTAGCTTCAAGTGTACACCATATTGATTTGACAAGTTTATGTGTTATGCTGTGCTCAGCACAAGTGTAGCTACCAGCTGTCACTATACAACCTATTACAATATCATTGACTATATTCTCTATGCTCTGCCTTTTATTCCCATGACTTATTTATTCCATATGAAGGGAAGCCTGTACCTCTCACTCCACTTATGTCCTTTGCTCACCCCTTCAACCCTCTCCCCTCTAGCATCCTCAGCAAAATAGTTTTATCCCCTTTTACTCTCAAAGTGTCCTAGTTTGGATAATAAGTTATATATCCTCCCTACCTAGATACAAATGGCTCTTGGTTCATCCAGGACTTCTTATTTATCAAACCTTCTATTAAACATTTTTTTTTTGGTGGGGGGATATTGTGTAGGCACTTTAAACTTAACATGTCTAGGGGTGGCTGGGTAGCTCAGTTGGTTAAGTGACCGACTCTTGATTTCTGCTCAGATCATGATCACAGAGACCTGAGATTGAACCCTGTGTTGGGCTCCCTGCTCAGCTGGTAGAATGCTTGGGATTCTCTTTCCTTCTCCTTATGTCCCTCACATGCATGAGTTCATGCACACTCTTTCTCTGTCTCTCTAAAATAAGTAAATAAATCTTTTTTAAAAAGCCTAAAACTGTGGGGTTTTTTCTTTTTTTTTTCTTTTCCTTCCAAAACCCATCCTCCCTCTCCCCTGGTGTTCAACTCAGAAAATGGCACCTCCACCCATTTAATTGCTCAAACTCTAAACTTAGAGAATTTATTGTTTTTGTTTTATTTGTTTGTATTTTATAATTCCCCATTTCTGAGACCATCTGTCTCCAAGACTTATCAATTTTTTTAAATTTAAATTCAATTAGCCAACTTAGAGTACATCATTAGTTTCAGATGTAGTATTCAATAATTTGTCAGTGGTGTATAGCACCCAGTGCTCATCACATCACATACCCTCCTCAATGTCCATCACCCAATTACCCCATTCCCCCCCACCTTCCTTCCAGCAACCCTCAGTTTGTTTCCTGTGGTTTAGAGTTTCTCATTATTTTTCTTCCTCTCTAATGCCTCCCATTCTGTTTTCCCTCCCTTCCCCTACAGTTCTCTACCCTGTTTCTTATATTACACCAATGAGTGAAATCATATGATGATTGTCTTTCTCTGATTGACTTATTTCACTCAGCATAATAACCTCCAGTTCCATCCATGTCAATGTCAATGTAGTATTCATCTTTTTGGATGGCTGAGTAATATTCCATTGTATATATACACCACATATTCTTTATCCATTCATCTGTCAGTCAACATCTTGGCTTTTTCTATAGTTTGGCTACTGTGGACATTACTGCTATAATCATTGGGGTGCAGGTACCCCTTTAGATCACTACGTTTGTATCTTTGGGGTAAATATCTAGTAATGCAGTTGCTGGATTATAGGGTAGCTCTATTTGTAACTTCTTGAGGAACCTGTTTTCCAAAGTGGCTGTTTTCCAAAGTGGCTGTACCAGCTTGTATTCCTACCAATGGTGTAAGTGGGTTCCCCTTTCTCTGTATCTCCTGCATCCTCTCCTGTCATTTCCTGTCTTGTTACTTTTAGCCATTCTGACTAGTGTGAGGTGGTGTCTCATTGTGGTTTTGATTTATATTTCCCTGATGCCAACTGATGTGGATCATTTTTTCATGTGTCTGTTGGCCATTGTTATGTCTTCTTTAAAGAAATAAAATGCATCCAAATTGGAAAAGAAGAAGTCAAACTCTCACTCTTCATAGATGGTATGATACTTTATGTGGAAAACCCAAAAAACTCCACCCCAAAATTGCTGAAACTCACATAGGAATCAGCAGTGTGACAGGATATAAAATCAGTGCACAGAAATCAGTTGCATTTCTATACACTAACAAAGAGACAGAAGAAGGAGAAATTAAGGAATTGATCCCATTTACAATTGCACCCAAAACCATAAGATATGTAAGAATAAACCTAACCAAAGAGGTAAAGGATCTGTACTTATGAAAGGGTACTTATGAAAGAAATTGAAAAAAGGTACAAAGAAATGGAAAAAATTCTTTCTTCATGGATTAGAAGAATAAATATTAAAATGTAATCCCTATCAAAATATCATCAACATTTTTCATAGAGCTGGAACAAAGCCTAAAATTTGTATAGAGTCAGAAAAGACCCCAGATAGCCAGAGGAATGTCGAAAAAGAAAACCAAAGCTGATGGCATCACAATGCCAGACAAAGCTGTGATCATCAAGACAGTATGGTACTGGCACAAACACAGACACACAGATCAATGGAACAGAATAGAGAACCCAGAAGTGGATTCTCAACTCTATGGTCAACTAATCTTCAACAAAGCAGGAAAGAATAGCCAATGGAAAAAGGACAGTCTCTTTAATAAATGGTGTTGGGAAAATTGGGCAGTCACATGTAGAAGAATGAAACTGGACCATTTTCTTACACTATGCACAAAGATAAAAATGGATGAAAGACCTAAATGTGAGAGAGGAATCCATCAATTTTTGAGGAGAACACAGGCAGTAAACTCTTCAACCTAGCCATAGCAACTTCTTGCTAGATAGTTTTGTCCAAAGGCAAGTGAAACAAAAGCAAAAATGAACTAGTGAGACTTCATCAAGATAAAAAGCTTTTGCACAGCAGAGGAAACAATCAACAAAATATAAAAGGCAACCTATGGAATAAGAGAAGATATTTGCAATGACATATCAGATAAAGAGCTATAAAGAACTTATCAAAACTGAGCATCCAAAACACAAAAAATTTAGTCAAAAAATGGGCAGAAGATATGAACAGACATTTATCTAAAGAGGACCTATCAATTTTAACCCCATTCCTATAGTCAAAGCTGCTGTCCTGTGTTGTCTGGTGTGTGTGTGCAAAGAGCTCCTAACAGATGCCTAGTTTTCCACACTTGTCCAGGTCTCTTACACTCATCCATTCTCCTACCTACCCTGATATTTTTAAAACATAAATAAGATCATGTCACTGCCTTTTTCAAACCTTTCAATGATTTGTCATTGCACTCAGAAGAAAAGCACACCATTTTCTCTTGTTTCCAAATCTTGGCATGCTCTGTCTTATGACTGCAGGTCTAGTCTCAACCTGGATCATTCTCCTTCTCATCCACTCTCGCTACAGCATCTCTTAGCTCTAGTAATGCAGACCTTCCCAAGGTCTCAGCACAGAAAAGCCCTCCCTCTCACTACCACTCCTAATCTGCCTAATGCTTATTCATCCATTAGATCTCAGCTTAAGTATCACTTATACTGGAATGTAGTATTGTTATGTACATGTGTGTGTGTAATTTTGAAAAAAAATTTTTTCAATTCTTAAATAACATTTTTTGAATTAGAAAATATAGGTAAGCAAAAACAATAGTCATCATAATCCCTTCACTCAAAAATAAACATAGTTAATATTTTGGTATGTATTTTTCTAGACTTTTTCTCTGTCTGCATAGCACAGATTATCAGTTGTTTACATGGCCCCAAGTCCTGTGATTGGGGGGAATCATTTTATCCTATAAATTTAAGATGTAATTCACACCAGGACAGCTCCTTTATATTAGAAAACTTATTATCTTTGTCAGTTTCTCTAGGGATTCTTGGGTTGGGCAAACAGCTCTCTTGGTCACATCTTGCTTCAATTTCCTGCTTCCATTGCTGTCTCCATCTCTCTTGTGTCTAGTTTCTTGTGTAGACTCAAATGTGGGACACAGCCCCTTATCCTTCATTCTGTGCTCCTCCTTTCAGGGTGGGGTGGGGACAGTCTGCTAAATGCTACAGGAAAGCTCATGCTTAACACATTTCCATTTTTGGAAAGTCTGCAGCTACTTCATCCTGAAAATGCCTTGCTGTCTGCTTTGCGGGTCTGGGGAGTCTCTCTCTTTCAACCAATGCCTCTCCTCACACAGTCCTCCAACTGTGCCCACTCCTGTGAGTTTCCTAGTGGGAGCAAGTTAATTTTCTGTCTGTGTCAATGGTTCTTTCCAGACCCTTTTCTGAAGGGTTTCAGTTTCCAAAACTGAAGTTTCCAGTTTCAAGCCTACTAAGATGTTTTTCCTGAACAACAGACATTTTAGGCTCAGGGGGAATCATGCCATACATCTGGTGGGCAAAACAGCTCTGACCAGTTATTTTAAATAGTAGGGTTTTGTTTTTGTTTTTGTTTTTGTTTTTGAATCTTCTTGGCATATAGAAATGCCGCCCACCCCATCACGGTACCATACAATATATATTGATTAGAAATCTGCATGCTTCACGTAACAGTGGATGATAGTGAGGATCTTCTGTGTCAAAATAATTATGTGGTGTAGACAGTAAAGCAGAACATTAAGTAAACTACGGTGGGCAGGATGCTCTAAAAGGTTGTTAGAAATGCAGATTCTCCAAAAAAAAAAAAGAAAGAAAGAAATGCAGATTCTCAGGCTCCATGTAGAACCAAATGCATTCATATTGGTATTTTGATCCCTCGGACATTCATATGCAAACAAAATTTCAGGCATATTAGAATTCAACACTTTTATGTCATTCATAAGAGCAAAATAGCAATTCTTATTTTTTCTTTATTGGAAAACCTATAAAAGACTATTATGGACATTTATATGGCTATTTAATTTGTGCTTTGATACAACTAGCTTTACTTATTAAATGTGACATCAGTGCCAAAATGCAAAGTGCTTTCCTATATTGCGATGTCTCCAAGAGCTGGCCTTTCTCTTTGCTAATTGTACTATAGACTCCACGATTTTCACATTTTGTTATTATAGAAAATTAAATAAAATTTACTGGCTTTAAAATTAATATAAAATTTTCTCTTATCTTGTCTTCTAAATTAGATAGTTTTAAAAGCAATTTTCAAATATATATATCTCTAGTATCCAAGATCTAACTATATATGTAGTTAAACCTAACTATATATTTAGTTAAGACTAAAATGCCTTTTTCCTTTTGATTCATTAAAAACACAGTTCCTTAAGTAGGAGCTCTTTGAAGATGCATTACTAGTATACAGTGTACTTATTGGGTCGGGTCAGTGGAATTGAAAGCTGTGATATGGCTTAATTTGGAAATCCAAGTAGATAAAGGAAAAATAAAATTTCACTCCTGGTTTTCATGTTACAGAGTTTATAATAAAGTGAACTGCTTTTCCCTCAAAAAAAAAAAAAAAAGGTTACCTTTACAACATTACTTCTAGTTTGTCTCATTTTAGAGTTCTTAAAAACTATTAACTAGCACACTATTTGCTATGTATGAGTAGCCATGTGAAAATCTCAGTTGTTGAAACTCCTCTACTGAAAATTCATGTAGCACATTTTTCTGTGCAGATTTGAAAAGCTTCAATTTCCCAGCTGGCAAAAGCATTATGTGTATGCTTCCAATTAGAAGCAAGATTTTCCTGATGTATCATCCAAGGTTACGCAGTGGTCCACTGAGGATTCGTGGGGCCCTTTTCCTTCTTTGTCTTCTTGTTTTCTGCTGCTGTTATATGGAGAGTTTGCAGAACTTTGGCTGCTGAGCAAGATGTAAAAATTTCTGAACATTGATTCATTAGGAAGTAGCAATTCCATCCAAACAAATAGAATGCCACATTTACAGTTTGTTTCCTTGGAAATAACTTTCAGGAAGTTGGAGACTTAAAAACCAGAAGGGCATTGTTTCACAAATGGAAGCTATTTGTTCAAGTGCCATTGGGAATTGTTTTCTAATGTTCCTTTTAGAGCAGACAGAATTAAATAATACATCCTGAAAATTTTCACCAAGTAATACAGTTCCAAGTTTTCACACATTGTAAAGGGAGGAGAGAAAAGCCAAAGTAAAGATAGAAAGTGTTCTTAAGTCAAGCTTTCATTTACAACAAAGACATCACTCCTAAACAGGCCATGAAGATAGAAAAAAGATATTCAAATACTGTACTTGGGTATCAAAAATTAGTCATTTTGCACTTTGACCTCAGTCTGCCAAGCATCCCCTTGAAAAAAAATACTATAGGATTTTGTTATGTCATATATCACTTTAAAATACAGATCTGAATCTTTGTACAGAAGCTGCCTTCACATCTTTCCAAGATGTCCATGTATGGTTCCTCCTGCAGAAATTAAAGGAACTTAACCTGAAATTTAAAAAGAAATATATTTGGGGAACCTGTGTGGTTCAGTAACTCTTGATTTTGGCTCAGGTCCTGATCTTGGGTTCATGAGGTTGAGTTCTACATCAGGCTTTGTGCTGGGTGTGAGCCTGCTTAAGATTTTTTTTCTCTCCTTCTTCTCCTCTCCTCCCTCTCTAAAATATATATATATATTTATATATATATATAAATTTATATGTAATTATATATAAAAATTTATATATAATTATATACTATATATAATTTTTATATATTTATAAATATATATAAATTATATATGTTATATAAATTATATAATATGTAAAATATATAAATTATAATATTTATAAACATATGTAAATTATATATATAATAAAAACAAATATATCTAGAAAGAGATTAGCATATTTCCAGATGTTCTGTGTAGAGAAAGGACCTTTTACACAAAAAACATTTTAAATGATTGGAAACTTTTTCCCCCATATGTGTATGTTATACAGGTTGAATAAGAAGTCTATTCACTTATGCTGTAAAACATTTATTAGATAAAATTCACAGAAACCAGTTAATATTAGTATTTATTGAAATAAAAAGAACTCAGTCTTCATGATAATTCCAGTATCTGTCATATAAAAGCTTAGAATTGATAGGGCCTGCAGGAACATGACAGGGATGTCTGCTCTCACCACTCTTGTTCAACATAGTACTGGAAGCTTAGCCTCAAGAATCAGACAACAAAAAGAAATAAAAGATATCCAAATCAGCAAGGAAGAAGTCAAACTTTTGCTCTTTGCCAACAACATGATACTCCATGTAGAAAACCTGAAAGACTTCACCAAAAAATTGTTAGCACTATTACATGAATTCAGCAAAGTTACAGGATATAAAATCAAAGCACAGAGATCAGTAGCATGTCCATTCACAATTAATGAAACAACAGAAATAGAAATCAAGGAATCAATCCCATTTACAACAGCACCAAAAACCATAAGATACTTAAGAGTAAACCTAATCAAAGAGATAAAAGATTTGTACACTGAAAACTATAGGACACTTATGAAAGAAATTGAGGAAGACAGAAAGAAATGGAAAAATGTTCCATGCTCTTGGATAGGAAGAACAAATATTGTTAAAGTATCTATACTACCCAAAGAAACCTACATATTCAATGCAATCCCAATCAAAATAACACCAGCATTTTTCAACAGTGCTAGAACAAACAATTCTAAAATCTGTATGGAACCAGACAAGGCCCCAAATAGCCAAAGTAATGTTGGGGGGGGGGCAAAGTGGGAGGCATCACAATTCTGGACTTCAAACTGTATTACAAAGCTGTAATCAACAAGACAGTATGGTACTGGCACAAACACAGACACAGAGATCAATGGAACAGAATAGAGAGCCCAGAAATGGGCCCACAACTGTATGGCCAACTAATCTTCAACAAAGCAGGAAAGAATATCCATTGGAAAAAGACAGTCTCTTCAGCAAATGTTTCTGTGAAAACTGGACTGTGATATGCAGAAGAATGAAACTGGACCACTGTCTTATACCAGACACAAAAATAAATTCAAAATGGATGAAAGACCTACATGTAAGACAGGAAACGATCAAAATCCTAGTGGATAAAGCAGGTAGCAATCTCTTTGACCTCGGCTGCAACAACTTTTTACCAGATATGTCTTGCCTGAAAGGGAAACAAAAGCAAAAATGAACCATTAGGACCTCCTCAAGATAAAAGCTTCTGCAAAGTGAAGGAAACAAGCAATAAAACTAAAAGACAACTGATGAAATGGGAGAAGATATTTGCAAATGATATATTGGATAAAGAGTTAGTGTGCAAAATCTATAAAGAACTTATCAAACTCAATACCCAAAGAAAAAATAATCCAGTTGAGAAATGGGCAGAAAATATGGATAGACATTTTTTCCAAAGAAGACATCCAGATGGTTAATAGATGCACGAAAAGATGCTTACCATCCCTCAACATCAGGGAAATACATATCAAAACCAGGATAAGCTATCACCTCACATCTGTCAAAATGGCTAAAATTAACTCAGGAAACAACAGATGTTGGTGAGGATGCAGATAAAGGGGACCCTCTTGCACCATTGGTGGGAATGCAAGCTGGCGCAGCCACTCTGGAAAACAGTATGGATGTTCTTCAAAAATTAAAAATAGAACTACCTTATGACACAACAATTGCACTCTTAGGTGTTTATCTATTTATCCAAAGGATCCAGATACGCTGATTTAAAGTGGCATTTCAATATTAAAGCAGCAATGTCCACACTAGCCAAATTATGGAAACAGTCCAAATGTCCATCAACTGATGAATGAATAAAGAAGTGACATATGTATCCAAATGGAATAGTATTCAGCAATCAAAAAGAATGAACTCTTGACATTTGCAACAACACGGATGGAACTAGTTAAGAATAATAAGTTAAAGAAAGACAAATATATGATTTCACTCATGTGGAATTTAAGAAACAAAACAGATGAGCATAGGGGAAGGGAAGGCAGAAAAAAAATAAGATGAAAACAGGGAGGCAAGCCAAAAGAGACTCTTAAATATAGAGAACAAATTGAAGGTTACTGAAGGAGAGGTAGGTGGAGGGATGGACTAAGGAGGTGATGAGTCTTAAGGAGGGCACTTGTTGGGATGAGCACTGGGCGTTATACATTTATTTATTTATTTATTTATTTATTTATTTATTTATTTATTAAGATTTTATTTATTTATTTGACAGAGAGAGATGGTGAGAAAGAGGACACAAGCTGGGGTGGGGGTGAGAGAGGGAGAAACAGGCTTCTTGCCAAGCAGAAAGCCAAATGAAAGGTTCGAACGCTAGGATTATGACCTGAGCCAAAGGCAGATGCTTAATGACTGAGCCACCCAGGTGCCCCTGGGTGTTATACATAACTGATGAATCACTAAATTCTACTCCTGAAACCTATACCACACTATATGTTAACTTACTTCAATCTAACTTAAAAAAATAAAAGATAAAAATAAATATTTCCAGACAACAACCAGGGTACTTGCTAACAACATAATATTAGAAGCAAGAAGAAGAAGAAAATGAACTAATTACCTTCAAAATCTAAGGGAAAATAATTTCAAACTCAGAATTCTATACCCAGTTAAATGTAAGAATAAGACCACATCCTGAAGACGTGATTTTATGGAATGTTAAGCATTGAAAAAATTCCCTTTTGAAAATAATACTAACTGATGTGCTCTCACAAGAAGAAAAATTAATCCAAGAAATTAAATACAAGAAACAATTGATTAGCCAAGACCACTAAAATTTATTAAATATTTTTTAAAAATGCCAAAAACGGTATTGATGTGGCTTGTATTTTAATCCAACTTCTTTGTGATTTTAAAGTCTCATTTACATCAAAAACAGCTGGAAATCTGAGCAAACAGTACAGTAGACTTCGATGAGGACTTTTGCACTTTTTAGAGTATGCACTTTGCACTTTTTAGGAATATACTGTGCTACTTCTCTGCAAAGTGTGTGCCTGCATACACCCACAACCCTGAAGAGCATTAGTTTAAAAACAGTTAAATAGACTCCTCAAAGTAGAACTGCTTGGGATAGGAATATAAGTATTCTTTTTTTTTTTTTTTTTTACTTCTTTGAGAGAGAAAGAGAGAGAGAGCATGAGAGGGGAGAGGTCAGAGGGAGAGGCAGACTCCCCACAGAGCTAGGAGCCCAATGTGGGACTAGATTCCAGGACTGTGGGATCATGACCTGAGCCAAAGGCAGTTGCTTAACCAACTGAGCCACCTAGGCACCTCGAATGTAAGTATTCTTGTTCAACCTACTTGTGGCTGTAGAACATACTTGTTTCATACTATTGTTACAAAATCAGTTGTTAAGATGGCATCGCCAGTGGGAAGGCTGACTTGCCCTCTTAGTCTAAGCTGCAGTTGTCTTTCATCTCAACTGATGCTCAGTCTTCCAATTGGTCTTTCCACTTCCATTATTGTCCTGCTCGAGTCCATTCTTCACACAACAGCAAAAGTGATATGTATATTTAATGATTTGCAGTATATTTTAAAATTGTAAAATATACATAACTCAAAACTTGCCAAACTTAGCATTTTAACCATTTTCACGTGCATTAGTTCAGCGGCATTAAGTATATTCACATTGTTGTGCAGTCATCACTACTGTCCATCTCTAAAATTTTTATCATCATAAACTGAAACTCTGTACAGTTTAAACACTAATTCCCTTTTCCTCCTGCCTTCCGGTCCTTGGTATCACTGTCTCTATGAATTTGACTACCCTAGGTCCCTCATATAAGCAGAACTTTTGTGTCTGGCTTATTTTGTTTAGCATAATGTCTTCAAGTTTCATACATATCGTAACATGTGTAATTACCTTCCTTTTTAGGGCTGAATACTATTTCACTGTATGTATATACTGCAGTTTGTTTATCCATTCATCTGTTGATGGACATTTGAATTGTTTCCATGTTTTGGCTATCATGAATACTGTTGCTGCTGTCAACACTGGTGTACAAATAGCTCTTGGAGTTCCTGCTTTCAATTCTTTTGAGTATATCCAGGAGCAGAATTGCTGGGTCATATGATAATTCTGTTTTTAGTTTTTCTAGAAGCACCATACTATTTCCACAGCAGCTGCACTAGCACTGCTCAAGTGTTCCCATTTCTCCACATCCTTGCCAACACGTGTTTGTTCGTTATTTTTTTTAAATAATAATCATTCTAATAAATGTGCAAGTGATATTTTTAAAACAAAAATTAATACCATTTCCTGTCTAAAACTCCATGACTTTTCATGACTCCTTATCATAGCCATCAGGCCTGAACATATCTGACCCATGCTCATTTTTCTAACTTCATCCTGTGACTCCCCCTTGCTTTCCTAGGACACCGTAAAGTCTTCTTCTGTGAGGACTTTTCCATTTGTTCTTCCCTCTGCCATGATTTCCCTACTGCCTCACTTTGCATGGATGGTGGCTTATATTCTTCTTTGGGTTCCTACCTCTCCAAGGGTCCCTAGCTCCCTTTGTAGGGATAACCCCAGCATCTTTTCTTTTCTTTGTAACTTACATCACCACTGTAATGACTTCATCACTTTGCTTGTTCCCTGCCTAGAATATAAACTCAGCAGTAGAATGTAAGCTCCATTCGGGTATAGCCAGTGCTAGCTTTACTCTTGCTTCCTCAGAGCCTGCCAGCCTCCTAAGAAATGCTCAAAAGGGATTTGAATTAAATCACAAGAAGCTGATGGAAATTCCTCGTATATGTGTAATTTTTCTCCTCTACTAATGAAACATATGTTCAGTTTCTCCAATTTGTCAAGACAAAATTCTTCAGAAAAAAATTTACTGTCTAAAATCTTATAATATTTTTATTATACATTGTCTAATAGTAACTTAATTACAGAGTTTAATATTTATATTACTAGACCTAAACTCCTACACAGGTTATAGGTAGATTGCTTTCTAACAACCAGGGATTAAAATTACTTCTATTAAAAAAAATCAACTTGATACATTTAAAGGTAACAAAAGTCAAATACCATTTAAGCACTCTTGCCTCAAGAACAGCAACAAAAAATAAGTTGGTTATAACTTCTATCTGAAATCATGTGTGTTTTGTTCCAGTGTTCTCTGGTAAATATGAAATTACCAAATAATTTCCCAAACAGGTTTTAGAAGTAATTTGAAGGGTACATGGGAGGGAAATTGAGAATTTAACCTCCACTCATTTTAATTCCATATTGCTCATTTTTAAAAAAGATTTTATTTATTTGAGACAGAGACAGTGGGAGCCCGAGAGCATGTGCACAAGCAGGGGAAGGGGCAGAGGGGCACAGACAAACAGAATCCCTGCTGGGCAGAGAGCCCAGGAGTGCTGGCTCCTTCCCAGGACCCTGAGGTGGTGATCTGAGCTGAAGGCACATGTTTAACAAACTGAGCTACCCAGGTACCCTCCATATTGCTCAATTTGAGTAGGACATTAAAAGTACCAATATCAATTACAGAGTTTGTAAATGAAAAAGGGAAATGAATTGGGATTTATGGAACAGAATGTGTTTTCTATATGGATAATTTTAGAACTCTCTCTTTGTACATTTACAGGCTGATATCTGGATGTAGGTTTTCTTTATTCATTCTGCTTGGCATTTAATGGGTCCTTTGATCTGTAAAGTTCTCCCTTCTCACCTTCACTGAATCTCTTCTCTGCTTTTATGACTTTTTTTTTTTTTTTTGGCAATCTAACATCTGTTGTTTTACCTCTTTTTTCACAACTTCTTATCTCTTTTTTTCTCCTTTCTTTTTGTTATATATTCTGCCGAGACATTGCTATTATTTCTAAATCAGTAGTTCTCAAATTTTTTGTGTGTAGCAGAATCACTCAGGAGGCTTATTAAAAAATAAATTGATAGATTCTATCCCTAGAGTTTGGATTCATAGTTTTCGGGTGGGGGTCAGGAAATAGCACTTCTAACAAATTCCCGGGTGACTCCGATCCTACCCGTATGGGGACCGCAATTTGAGAGATGTCTTCTTTATCCTTGCTATGCCATACAAGGATCCGTGAGCCGTTCCTAACAAAAGCTGCCTGGTGACAAAGCTACTAGTCTTCAGCCCACACTTTGAATATCATGGATCTAGAACAGTGGTTCTCAAATTCTGAATCCCCAACCAACAGCATCCAAATCCCCTGGGAATTGGTTAGAAATGCAATTTCTCGGTCCCCATCTGAGGAGGCCTGCTAAGCCAGAGTCTGCTTTCCAGCAAAATCCCCAGGTGACAAGTAAGCACAGTAAGGTTGAGAAGCTCTGTTCTAGATGTCCTAGTTAGTCTTCGCGATGCCAATTTCATTATATAGCCCACCTGTTAAATTTATTTCAGATGAGATTTTAATTTTATACACTTTTAAAATCCTTGATTATTCATTTTTATCATAGTCTAAACTTGTTTAGAGATGTAGTATCACCTCACAATATTCTGAGGCTCCTAATGTTCCTTCCAGGTTTCCTTATTCAGTTTGTTCCTTTGTCAGCTGTCCTGTGGTAACAAGTGAGCCTACAAATCTTAATGATTTATAAGGAAAAAAGTTTATTTCTTGTTTATATGTTATGTTGGCTGAAGGTCAGTGCTGGTTCAACTCCTGATCCCACATGTCTTTATCCCAAGAAGCTGAAGGAGGGGACTTAATATGGGTCATGCTTTTCTTGAGGGAGAAGGAAAAGAGCAAGAGGGCTGCTGGAAACCTACAAGGGCTCTTAAACTTTTGCTTGGATGGGGGGGGGGTCCATCACATCTGCTTTCATGCTATTGTCAAAGCACGTTGCAAGGATAAACGTGTTGTCAACAGAATGGAAAGTATGCTTGTCCCAAAGGAGGCATATTACAGACTGAATGTTCTGTCCTCCTACCAAATTCATATGTTGAAATCTAATATCTATTGTGATATTATGAGGTGGGGCCTTTGGAGTAATAGGTCATAAGGATGGAGCCCTCATGAATGGGATTATTATGTAATGAAGGGACCAAATTTCTCTCTCTGCTCTATGAGGATGTCAGACCGAGAAGGAAGTTTGTAGACTAGAAGAGGACCCTTACCAGAACCTGACCATGCTAGTACCTCAATCTGAGACTTCTGGCCTCCAGAACTGTGAGGGAAAAAAAATTCTGTTGTTTAAAATCTACCCAGTATGTGGTGTTTTGTTATAGCAGCCTGAACTAAGACACCGCAACTCACAGGTCAAATGAATAGAGTTCAGTAATTCTGTTGCAAGAAGGGATAGTAAATAATGTGAAATAGTGATACAGTTTACCATTGTCTTTCTTTAATGATACTAGCTTTCTTCAAAGATCTGATGTTATATATAATATATTACATATAATATAATAACATAAAAATATATTTATCTCATAATATGCAATGAAGCAAAGGTATTTGTATATATATTTTTATTCAAAATATGGCATGAAATAGATATAAGCACACTATTGTTTTTTTAAAGATTTTATTTATTTGACAGAGAGAAACACAGCCAGAGAGGGAACACAAACAGGGGGAATGAGAGAGGGAGAAGCAGGCTTCCCGCCGAGCAGGGAGCCCGATGTGGGACTCAATCCTGGGTCTCCGGGATCATGACCTGAGCCAAAGGTAGTCGCTTAACCAACTGAGCCACCCAGGCGCCCCAGTTCTCCCTGTTTTTAACTAGTAGTTAAAAAGTAGTATTTCCCTAAACTGTGGCTTTAGCTTTTCCTTTAGGTGAATGAGGTATTTTGAGTTAATTGCTTTGATATTTGTGTGATGTGACAAGAGAGGCTCATTTTTTCCCACAAGGAGACCCAGCCTGGGCAGAGTCAGCCCAAACACAGGAGACTGGAGAGCTGTCGGCAGTCACAAAAGAGAGGTGCTCCTTGTTGGATGGCACTAGGAGGGCATTGAACCCCTGACTGGTCTCACATGGTTCCTGGTGCTGATGGACAATGTACATCAATGGGCTTAAGTTTTCTCACATTTTCTCATTCACAAGTACTTCTGTCTGTTGGTTTGTGATGTTAATTTCATGTATCCATTTGGCTAGGTCACAGTACTCAGTGTTTGGTCAAACATTATTCTAAATGTTTCTGTGAAGATACTCTTTAGATGAGATTAACATTTACATTAGTACACTTAGAGTAAAGGAAATTGCTTCACTCAGATTTTACTTTGCATAAAGCACTTCCATGATGCGAAATCAGTTGAATACTAAGGACAAAAAAAAAAAAAACAAAAAAAGCCTTCCTCAGGAATGAGGGAATTCTGCCAAGAGACTGCCATCTCCAGTATCAACTCTTCTCTGGGGCTCCAGCTTGCCAGCCTACACCACAAATTTTGGACTTGCTAGCTTCCACAATCACATGAGACAATTCCTTAAAATCTCTGTCTACCTACCTACTTACTTACCTACCTACCTTCCTACCTACCTATCCACCTGCCCACCTATCCATTATCCATCCATCCATCCATCCATCCATCCATCCATCCATCCATCCATCCTATTGGGTGTGTGTGTTGTGTGTGTGTGTGTGTGTGTGTGTGTGTGTGTGAGTGTATCACATATTATATAGTTTTTGTTACTCTAGAGAGCCCTGACTAAGGCATGGTGTTTTTATGAGAGTTTTGGAAATAGGAAAACTTAATTTGCAAGAATGTCTGAGTCTCTCCGTCTGCACTAAGACTCATGGATTGAACTTTTGTGTTTGATTATATAGTACATGGTTGTATCTAACTCTATCACAGAGGGGATAATGGGACACTGTTTGTGGGCACTTGGTCCAGGGCTCTCTGACTAAGAAAAAAGGCAGGATGGAGAGCAGAGTAACCATTGCCATAGATGGAACATGGCATGCCTTCTCTTCATTCATTTCCCAAATAGGTCCAAGCAATAGATGCACTTCTATTTGTGAGACAAAACCTTTTAAGATTTAGTGTGTGTCTTAATCCATTTAGGCTGCTATAACAACACTCTAGACTGGGTAGCTTATAAACAACAGAACTTAGTTTCTCACAGTTCTGGAAGCTAGAAAGCCAAAGACAAAGGTGTCAGAATGGTGGGGTTCTGGTGAGAGCCCACCCCCTGCTTTATGACAACCATCTTTTCATTGTGACCTCACATGGCAGAAGGAGCAAGAGATCCTCTGGAGCACCTTTTATGAAGGCACTAATCTCATTCATGAGGGCTCTGCTCTAATGATCTAAGCACTTCCCAAAGGCCCCATCTTCAAATCCCGTAACACTGGGGGTTAGATTTCAACATATGAATTTTAGGGGATACAAGCATTCAGTCTCTAGTGGAGTCTTTGTACAATGGGCCAGGCTCTGGAGAGCACATGTGGCCACTAGTTGGAACAGTTTTGGCTGCTTAGAGTAGTTCCCTCTGCTCTCTATTCCAAACTACCCATCTTCTTTTTCCTTTCTCTCTATGGACACACACTGCTTTCACATAGGCATCAGTGGGTGGTGGCTTTATTTCCCTGCTTGGGGTGGGAGGGCAGGGCCTGAGACACACAAGTCCCCAGCAGGGAGAGCCACTGTGATGCTGAGCTCTACTGCCCTGGGCTCTGAGAGAATGAAAGAAATGACTTCTCATAATCCAGGAATATTCTCTACCTATCTACTCAGATGCCAAGCATCAGCATTTATTACATGAGGCTTAAGCAAATCCTGAGACTCAGTAAAAGATGGATGAATTATGTACTGTCTGTGCCCTAAGGCCTTACCAAGGAGCTTATAACCAGAAAACACACAGCACTTACTATATATCATGGAAGATGAAGACTGAGCTACTATATTCTGGATGATCCATGGAGGGAATGGAAGAGCAGAGACAGTCATCCTTATGGCTTAGCTTTACTAACACTTGATGATTATTTAAAATCCCAAGCCATGGCTTTGCAAGAGTTCTCCAGAGTTGGAAAGCAAAAGCAAGATCTATAAAGAACTTCTCAAACTCAGCACCCAAGAAATATACAATCAACTCCAAAACTGTGTAGCAGACATGAACAAACACTTCTCCAAAGAAAACATACAAATGGCTAACAGACACATGAAAAAATATTCATCATCATTAGTTATCAGGGAAATTCAAATCAAAACCACATTGAGATACCACCTTACACCACATAGAACAGCAAAAATTGGCAAGAAATAACAAATGTTGGAGAGGCTGTGGAGAAAGGGGAACCCTCTTACACTGTTGGTGGGAATGTAAACTGGTACAGCCACTTTGGAAAACAGTGTGGGGGTTCCTCAAAAAGTTAGAAATAGAATTACCCTATGACCCAACAATTGCACTACTGGGTGTTTATACTGAAGATACAGATGTAGGAAAATAAGGGGCACATGTACCCCAATGTTCATAGTAGCAATGTCTACAATAGCCAAACTGTGGAAGGAACTGAGATGCCCTTCAACAGATGAATGGATAAAGAAGATGTGGTCCATATATACAATGGAATATTACTCAGCCATCAGAAAGGATGAATACCTACTATTTGTAATGACATGGTTAGAACTGGAGGGGATTATGCTAAGTGAAATAAGTCAGTCAGAAAGACAATTATCATATGTTTTCACTTATATGTGGAACATAAGGCATAGCATGGACAACACTAGGAAAAGGAAGGGAAAAATGAAGGTACAGGGAATCAGAGGTGGAGGTGAACCATGAGAGACTGGACTCTGAGGAACAAACTGAGGGCTTCAGAGAGGAGGGGGACGGGGAGGTGGGTTAGCCCCGTGATGGGTATTAAGGAGGGCACGTATAGCATGGATCACTGGGTATTGAGCACAAACAATGAATCATGCAACACTACATCGGGAACTAATGAAGTACTGTATGGTGACTAACATAACATTAAAAAAAAAATAGAACACTAGGACATTTTGCCTAGCTGAGAAGGAAATAATTTGAAACATATTATAAGGTAAATATTTACTTTTTGATGTTGCAGAGTTGGCAACTGCATACCTCAGGAATGATAACCCAATTAACCCTCCCCTCAGAGCTAATGCGGAGAAAGGGAGACATTAGTGCAGATCTCTTCAGACCAGCAAGACTGTCATCTGATGTGTGTAATAGAGCCAATCCTGAAATCTAACGGAAGAGGCAGGTTCCATTTGAATGTGTGGCATAACGTAAATTGATAAGTACGCTTGATTAAGAAGTGTCAGTCTCAACCCATTAGAATTTTATAAATTTTATAAAATATCCTTTATAAGGTAACTCCTTTGCTTTCTAAGGGTGCCCTTAAAGATGGTAGATTGGCATTTATTTTAATAGTTTAATGGGAGGCCAACTTGATAACACAGTTGTATAAAGATATACAATAATATTTAGGGATATGATAAAATTTATCAAGTTATGAAAATAAACTTGCCTTTAATGATATTCAGAAACAGACTTATTCCGAGGAGAAAAATCTTGTGCATTCTTCATTTTCCATAAATTCTCAAGTCATTGCAAGAAAAGAATGATTAACCTTCTCCCTTTCTCTTGTTATTTTTAAATTAAACCTGCCCCAGCTAAGTGGGAGCTGCAGGTGAGGCGTTTTACTTGCACCAATTAGGATCAAGTTTTAAAAATCCCAAGGGTAGCTGAGCAGGTCTTGCACCCACCCTGGGAGAATTTGGGGTGAGGAGACAGGCTCTGTCTGAATGAGACTTGGTGGGGTGAGTGCTGGGGGAAATATAGTGATTTGACAGGATTCATCAAAGGATATATACAACTTCTTTTTCTCAAAGATAAAATGACTCCTTCACTGAGATTATGAAGATGCTATCTGACTGCACTTTAGAAATATCACTGAACTCTGGAAACCTAGAATCAAGGCCAGACTAGTGACAAGAGATAACGGTATTAAGAAAAAATCAGTTTTTCCTTCTATTCCCCCTCACTTCCTTTCTCTTTTCTTCCCATCTATTCTTTTTTCTTCCTCTTCTTTCTGTCTCCTCCAATGCTTTGTAGCTACATTTAAAAAGTTAAAAGAAATATTAATTTTAATAAAATACCATTTAACATGATCTCCTACAATTATTATATGTTAACATGTGATCAATGTAAAATTATTAATGAGCTATTTTGTATTTTTTGGGGGGTTGTGTGGGGATTTTTGGTACTAAGTTTTGAAATTGGTGTGTATTTTGCACTCATAGCACATCTCACTTCAGACTTGGCCAAGTGTCAAGGGTTCGTTGGCCACATGGGCTCCTGCCACCGCACTGGACAGCACAGGTCTGAGAAAGGAGAGAGCACTAAGTATGTGGTTGGCCATAGTTTGGGGAGAGGTATTTCTGACGCTGCAACAAGAAATATTATGAAGCGCTGTTTTATGAAAGCCTTTATCTGCACATTTAGATATTTAAGACCTCAACTCTGCATGACAATGAAGCATCAAACAAAATGTCCTTTCAGAGAGCCCATGAATGGATTTGCCAGGCAGAGCGTTCCCAAATTCTGTTGAAGGCTGTCGGCAGTGCAGGGAGGCAGGACTCCCAGACTGCTTGGCAGTCTGGAGAAAATACAATGTCATCCTAGTTATCATGGTGAAGTGAGACAGATCATCGAGGTGTGGGAGGGACATGCAGTTGAGTGGCAACAGCTCTCTCAGAAAACCTAAAAGGCATAAAACAGCATAAAGGCAGTGGTGGGGTAAAGTTAAGAAAATATACTGAAGTATTTCTGTGAGGGAATATCTCAGGGAAGGCATCCGTGGAATCAAATTGTATATGGCAAGTCAAGTTTTGGGTTGACTATGCTCTTTAATTAATTGTGACTAATTTGAAGCTAAGAAGACATCCTTGTTTCCCTTTTTAGCATTGCTTGAATTTGAAGTGTTCAGCCATTTGGGTCTCCTGGGGCTACAGAGATTAGAACACCGGGCTCATAGCAATGTGACTGGAGGAGTGACTGGTCCATCTGCTCCCACAATATACCCCTCGATCTCTCCTTTATGGGGCAGCCATCATGAATTTCTGAAGATATAAATCTGATTCATTCATATGATAGTAATGAAGGAGGAATAGTCCAAAGAAACAGTACTGTACTTGGGATTCTCAGCTCTGCAGAGGAGTCTGTGGAGATCTGCAGGATGGGTCTCAGGCCCTCTGCTGCATCCCATTGCAGTCTGTCCTCCAGGATCATCTCTTCCCATGGCCCTCAGGCCCTTCTCAGTGGGCTTCCCTCCTGGCCTCCTCCAAACTCGGGCCTTGGCACCTGCACTCTTTCTTTCCTCTGGTCTTCTTGTTCTTGTCCCCACACCTTACCAGTGTTCCATCTAGAATGTTCCCCATGCTTGCTCCCCATGTGTTCAAACACTTGTTCAGATGTTTAAACCCTTCTTAGGGGGTCTTGCCTGACTGCAATGTCTGCAGCCCTCACATTCCCCAGGCCCCTTGCTGCTTATTCTCACCTATTCATCATTCATAGGTATTTATGATACTTAGCCCTTTTGAGATACTCTTTTAGATTCAGTGTAGGCACTTTTCAGGATTTACCAGGCCCTGGTTTTCTCCCTGTGGTACTGATGACCTTCTCGGAAGACCACCTGACACCACCACGTTCTGGGGGCCACATGGGGGAGGGAGCTTGGTCTTGCCTGAGAACAGACTCCCAGAGCTCTGCCTCCATCTGAGCAGGACAGCAAGGTGCTGTCACCAGCTTGGGCAGGTGGGCCTTCTAGCTGCTTCTGGTCCCTCATGTCCTGCTTAGACACACGCCAAGGGATCCTTGTATTGCATCTCACACTTCTGCACCCTGGCATCTTGGCTGCTGCTGAGGACTGAGAATTTGTGGGACATCACGCAGCACTTGTGCAGACACTGGCTCCCGTGGCTGGCCCGGAGGCTGCAGGGGGCAGGCGGTGGGGAGGGTGAGCAGGTGGAGAATGCTTTAGTTCACTGCCCCGTGATCACATGCTACACAGCCTGCTGTTTCTGTCTTGGTCTTTCTTTTCTAGCAGCTACCTAGAGAGGCTGGATGGCACAACCCGTGAGGCAGTGGTGTTGATGGTTCAAGGGGCAAACTCATCTAATATGTCACAAGAACTAGTGTTTAAATTTTTCTCCCTTCCCGTTCTGGTTCTGTATTGCTGAGTAATAAGCAATCTTAATGGTTCGAAATGACAATCATTTGTTTTTCTCTTGACTTTGTAATCTGGCTAGGGATTGTTGGGAACGCTCCTTCTCTGCCCCATTGTGGCTGGAGGACCCACTGTCACAGGGCTGCTCAGCTGCTGTGGGCTCCTGGCTGGGGGCTCAGTTCCTCTCCATGAGGGACCTTCTATAGGACAGCGAGTCTCCCATAGCAGAACCACTGGGTTCAGGAGCCAGCATCCAAGAGCCAGGAGGTGGAGGGTGCCCATCATTTAAGGCCTAGGCCATGAGAGTGGTTCTTGTCACTTCTACTGTATTCTCTTGGTTAAAGAGTCAGAGGTCCATCCAAATTCATGAGAAGGGATGTAGATTCCAGCTCTCAGTGGGAGGGAGGTCGGAGAAGTTTATCTATTTTTAGTCTGCTTTACTTCTTTCTCTGACGAATTGTTCTGAGGCAGTAAATCATAAGGCCTTGCATAAGACCAAGTAATTGGCTGTGCTTTTTATGAAGCTATAGCCAGCTGGTAAACCATCCCCTTGAATTTGTTCTTCTCTCCCTCTCCCTGCCTCATCGTCTCTCGTATTCCTGTTTAGGTGTGTTTCACTCTCAGAGAAAGTGTTAGTCATTAGCTTTTGCTTCAGGTTCTGTTTTGTGTCGGGGGGAGTCCAGGATAAGTATACTTCGCTTGTTAACCTTGTTTCTTCTTTATTTCCCCTGCTAATAGATAAGCCACTTAGAGCAGGGTGTGTGTGTGTGTGTGTGTGTGTGTGTATTTCTTGTTGGGCTGTATTTTTAGAGTGTTGGACAGTGTCTGGCTCATTGAAGGTACTCAATATATATTAGTTGAACCAGTGACTCTTTATCTAAATGTTTCTGTCTCTCCCACTAGAACATAATCCGTCCAAGGGCAAGGACATTGCCATGGGCCTCAACACTGTTGCCCCAGCTCCAACAATAGTATGTGGCACATGTTAACTTCAAAAAATGTTTTTAAATGAATGTCTGAACAAAGCCATAAGAAAGCACTACCAAAACTATTCTTGAGGGAAGCCCAGTCATTATAAACCTGTATGTGGAAATTTCCAAAAAAGCCCTGGATAACTCTGAGGGATCCATCCAAGATCATTACACGTGGAAGATGACAGTTTTGTTGGAACTTTCATGGGATCTTTGTGATGTTATTAGACAAACATTTCAAAATAGAATTTTAATGGTTTTTAGAAAAGAAGAGCAAGATACAGCCCCTATGGTCCACGTGGCCATAAGGTGTTTATGGCCTGTTTCAGGTGTGGCCTCCAAGTGGCTGGATCTTTCTTCCCCATGCCCTTGGCATGCCTGTATCTTCCTGGAATAGTATTCCTAAGAGTACTATCTTGATCTCCCACACCTTGTTTTGAGTGGCTCCTTGGTGAGTTTTGTGTGAGGGTTTGTTTCTTTCCCTTTTCCACCCATTCAATCGAAGTCCACTTTTTCTTTAAAACTGGGAGCTTATGTCAGAGACCGTTAAGCCTTTGTGATCTAGGTCAGTCAGGGCAGCAATAGAAAACAGGGTCAACTCCGAAAGAGGCCATTCAAAGAGAGTTTAGGTACCAGGGGCTGTTTGCAAACTTCACATACATGGGGAGCTATGCTAGCCAAGCTGCTGGAGTCGACCGGCCGTTCTCCCCTGACAACTGGGGAGGCAAAAGTACGGATAAAGTCCCACATGTCACAAATCAGACTATTTCAAAGTTGTAACTCAAGAGAACATGTTGAATAAAATCTGCTCAATCTTCCTACCTCCACATGTAGGGTACTCGTGGAATGACCCAGAAGGCATGTAGAATTATTGCACTCTTCTGGTCATAGACCGTAGTGCCAGAACATGGTGGGAAGGGATAGCCAGACAAGGCCACCTTCCCCCCCTCAGCTTTGTTCAGCTCTGTGCACACTTTGACAAACTCATGTACAGACACTCTGGCCCATGCACCCAAGTTCATGGTTGCACAAACAGCTGTTTTTTAGCTATTCTTAGGTCTAGGGGTAGGTACCAGTCACAGGCTCCTGCCCACCCTGAGACACAACTGAGCACAAGACCTGCACAGACCTGGGAAGCTGATTTAGATCTTTTTGGGTAGGGAATTCCAGTTTCTGAGTGTACAGAATGTTCTACAAGTGGAACCTCAGTAAAAGTCCATCAGGGCCCTCCTATGCCTGAATCTATGAGTAGCAGCAAAGCTGTACCTGTTCTAGGTGTGGAGGAAGAAGGAGGCTCTGTTGACTGTACCTCCCTTGAGCAGGAATGATCTTCTTTCTAGAGACACAATCAAGTGCAGATAATCTTGCAGAAAGGGAGCAGAAGAGCATATCCTCGTGCTGATAGCAGAGGTCCCCACTGGCTACCCCCAGTGGTATGCAGAGGATGTAGTGGATGTAGAGGGCTTGGGAGTCCTGGTGATGGAGTTTCCCTAGCAGAGAGCAGCCAGGGAAGTGCAGAGAATCTGGAGGAGGGTGAGCCAGGTACCAGGCACGGGTTGCAATGCTGAACGGTGCAGACCAAGATCTTGCACCTCATCCACAGTAGATGCTTTACCAACACCAGACAGAAGAGGATAGCAGTGCCCATGGCCTGACAGGGACTGGATCTCAGAGAAAGTCCTGAGCAGAGGCCCGGAACTGTTGACCCTTTGATCTTCACACTTTTTTTTTTAAAGAGTTGAGCACTTGAAGCCCCTGGAAGGTGGGTAGAGGCACTAAGGACGTTAACTACAGTATTAGTGGATATGGTCACTTGGTTCAGCCTTTGAAACAGTCGTTTAGGAGGTAATGGTCAAATTACTTCATTATGTGACTTTTCATTATTTGTGATAACAGGCCGCTAATTAATGCAAGTAATCTTTCCTACCAACTGATACTTCTGTGCAGCTGTTTCCTGCAAGACCCTGTGCCAAGTCCAGTCACAGCCTGTGCCCTGAGGAGCAGGGGGGTCTCCATGGGGAGACTCCAACTGCAGGAACAGAATTCTGAGCTTTCCAGTCTTGGGCTCTCTCCCTTTCCCTCCTTCCTCCCACCTCTTATCTTCTCACTTCCTTGGGGCACTGAGAAAAAGTCAGATGGACTGGGAAGGGGAACATCTCTGTGTGAGAGATGCAGCAGGGAGAGAATGGAAGGAAGATGGTCAAAATGGGTGTGTGTGAGGTAGTTGGAAATGTGGTGCCCAGTGCAGCTGAGGGAGCTCAAGGGGGAGGGGGTGGGGGAGTGAGGAGGTAGAGGGATAGCCAAAGACCACTCATCTTTCACTCATGCCTTTGTTTTTTGAGTACCCTTTTCCTTGTTCATTCAGACTCCATGTATGTTTCTGAGATCCTGTGGTGTGTGTTTGAGGTCCCTGGGGGACCTCTCACCCTTGCTTATTCCTGGTGTCTTTGTAGGATTATTTGGTAGGCTGCTTGAAACAGTTTTCTTTTTTCAGGCCCAAGGTGAGGAGAGTGAGGCGAAGCACTTACCTTTGGCATCAAAAAACTCAGTAACCAAGACAAATGATATTTTAAAGTAGTAATCAAAAAAATTAATGCAAAAAATCCATGATGAATAACATTTCAAAAATTTAAATAAAGGCAAGATCCATATCCTAGGGCTGAAACAAAAGAACGGTTATGTTCCCCTCAAGAGCGAAACTCCTATGGGTTCCTTATAATCAAAGACACAGGGAAGAGGTGTAGGGGAAGACACCAGCCAGGACAGCTGTAGTCCTCTGCAACGTGCTCCATTGTGCTGGTCTGTGAAAACGGCGGGTCTGAGCTCTCCCACTGCGCCCGGGATGGTTCTGTGGCAGGATCATGCTGCCATCTAGTGGTCATATGTGATATAAACCACCCTCAGTTGAGTCTTGGGCGCTAGGGGGGGCGGGACGTGATTTAACTTGAAAAGAGCAAAGATGTAGACAAATATCAGAAACTCTCTGGATCAACAGGTTTTTGGAGTTGTACTTAATTTCAACCTATTGTTTGGTATTTTTCCTTTTATTATATATAAATTGAACTCCTATGCTTAAGAAGTGTGCCAGGTGCTGCATATGGATGATGAATAATCATGGCAGAGTATTTGTCCCAGGAGTGTTCTTTTAGAGTCTGAGTAGGAGAGGATTCATTTCCCTTCCCATTTTGTTAAAAACAAACACAAGCAACAAAGAAGCCTGGGGAGAGTTGTACAGAGAGTGATTTGTCTCAAGTAACAGAAGAGGATGGCAGGAGAATGAGACTTAGAATTCATTTGGGTACACTTCCATGGTATGCTGTTTCCCTTGTATCTTCCAGAAAATGTGCCCTTATGATGCTGAGACAAACGTCATAAAGCTCTTCCTCCTATGTTCTTGGTGGGAGGAGTAATTGGAACATATTTCAAAAATGGATAAGGGAAGGAAGTCAGCTGCATTTCTGCCAATAGTAACCCCAGCCTGACTTAAGTCATTTGGCTCTGCTAAGCAACATACCCCAAGAGGACCCCAAAGTTAAGATGATCTAAAACTTGTCACTCATGTTTGTAACTTATTTAACCAACACTGGAAGAAGAGAAGCCTTAACTTACCCTTTGTCCAGGAGGCAACAACTGTGTCATTCTCCCTCTTTGTGTGTGTGTGTGTGTGTGTGTGTGTGTGTGTGTGTGTGTACGAGCTGCTCCCCATTTCAAGTCTCAAAAAGACCTTGGCTTTAGGGAGTTATCACTGGTCCCTTCTCCTCTTAATCTTTTAAGAATTACTTCATTTTTCTAGGTGGAGAGCATTGTTTCCCAAATAGTGTTTACTATGTTAGTGGTTCTTGTTTAAGATAAAATAATACACTCTGATAAAGTGAAAAAGGCTGATTAAGGATTTAGTTGCATACATATTTACTATACAATGTATTATATTTTCATCATGAAGATTTTCAAAGATGCGTAAATATAGAGCTTGTAATGAACCCCAACATATCCGTCATCTAGTTTACCGATGTTAGCGTCACTCAATTATCTAGTTTACCAATGTTATCTAGTCATCTATCCGTCATCTAGTTTACCAATGTTAGCGTCACTCGATTAGCAGGGTTCTGTCATATTTAATTCATCTTCTTGTCTTCCGTTTTATTTGTGAGGAATTTAAACAGATCTCAAACATTCCACTCTTAGAACATTGTTAGGAATTCCTCAAAAATATGGACATTTTCTTACCACAGTGTCATTGCAACACCTAATACATGTAACAATAATTCCTGAGTAACATCCAAAATTCTGTCCAAATCTGAATTTCCTCAAATGACTTAGAATTGTATTTCCTATTGGTTTGTTCAAATCTTGATTCAAACAAGGTCCAAACATAACATTTGATTGTTATATGTCTTTTTAAATTAAAGATTTTATTTATTTGAGAGACAGAGAGAGTGAAAGAGTACAAGGAGGGGGAAGGGACAGGGGGACCAGCAGACTCCCTGCTGAGTGCAGAGCCTGATGCAAGGCTCCATCCCAGGACATGAGATCATGACCTGAGCCAAAGTCAGACACTTAACTGATTGAGCCACCAGGCACCACATGATTGTTATGTTTCAAGTCTCTTTTAACATTGACAGTCCTCTGTCCCACCTGCTGCCATGACTTATAAAAACAGGCCAGGGGCGCCTGGGTGGCTCAGGCATTAAGCATCTGCCTTTGGCTCAGGTCATGATCTGGGGTCCTGGGATCCAGCCCTGCACTGGGCTTCCTGCTTAGTGGGAAGCCTGCTTCTCCCTCTTCCACTCCCTTTGCTTGTGTTCCCTCTCTCGCTGTGTATCTCTGTTAAATAAATAAATAAAATATATATATTTTTAAAGATTTTATTTTATTTATTTGACAGAGAGAAACACAGCCAGAGAGGGAACACAAGCAGGGGGAGTGAGAGAGGGAGAAGCAGGCTTCCCGCCTAGCAGGAAGCCTGATGTGGGGCTCAATCCCGGGTCTCCAGGATCATGACCTGAGCTGAAGGCAGTTGCTTAACCAACTGAGCCACCCAGGCGCCCCAAATAAATAAAATCTTTAAAAACAAACAAATAAGCAGCAGGTCAGGTGTCCTGAAGAATGTCCTCCACTCCACATTTGTCTGTTTGGGCCTCTGTGGTGTCATGTAACTCCACTCTGCATTGTAATTCCTGTGAATGGATGTTAGCTCTAGAGGACTGGATATACTCAGGTTCTATTTTTTTCCCGTTTCCCCCCTTTTTTGCACAAATACTTCATAAGTGGGCTGTGTCCCTCACACAGGGACACATCAGGGGGCTCATAATGTCTGTGTATTTCAGTGCTGGTGTACATATGTACTACTCCAAAATTCTATTTAAAGAAATATTTCAAACAGGAATTTTAAAAGAATAGTACAATGCATACATTGCATACATTCTTCATCTGGTTTCATGCATGGTGACATGTTTACTTTTTGCCTTATTTGCTTTATCTCTTCTCTCTCTTCATCCCCAAGTAGCTGTATCATCTTCATTATCTCCAATAAATTTAAGAATGATGCAGCAATATTATCCAATAGTCTACAATTTATCCAACTATTTCCGTAATGTCTTTTGTAGCTTTCTTTTTCTGATTCAATCAAGGTTCATGTTTGTATTTAGCTCTGTTGTCTCCTCTTTCACCATGTCTCTTGTGGGTGTTTTTTTTTGTTTTGTTTTGTTTTTCCCACAGCATTGCCATTTTTGAAGTGTCCAGGGCAATAAGATTCTGTTATCTTATAGAATTCTATTTGCTGAGACTTTGGTTTGGCAAGAATGATTGTATGGGTGATGTTGCATCCTTCTTCTCATTGCCTCAGCTCTGAAGGCATGCAGTGTCTGTTCATGTCATTATGAATGAGGCCAAGGTTAACCTTCTGATTAGGCTTGTTAGTCATTGTTGTCCAGAGAAACAGAACCAATAGCCTATATATTTAATAGTTTATTTATATGCTCATACATGTAGCATTTTTATTTATATGTTTACAGATAACATTACACACACACACACACACACGCGTAGGCACAATAAGGAATTGGCTCAAGCAGTTATAATGATAGAGAAATCCCAAGGTATGCATTTAGCAAGCTAGAGAGCCAGGCCTACCAGTGCAAGCTGGAAGGTCTGAGCCAGGAGAGCTGATGATAGCAGTTCCAATCCAAAGGCCAGAAGGCTCAGGACCCAAGATGAACCCGAAGGCGGGAATAAACCAGTGTCTCAGCTTAGCAATCAGGCTGACAGAATTCCTCCATAGACTTGAGAGCAGGTCAGCCTCTTTCATTCTAGTCAGGCTTTCATGGAATGAGGGCCACCATATAGGGGAGGGCAATTTGCTTTACTCAGTCTACTGGGACTTGACTAGCCCGGTCAACAGTTAGTTGACAGAAAGTTAAGCATCCCAGGGTGTTTACCATTCCCAGCGGGAGGGAATGAGGATTCCATGCGGTCATGCTCTGTGGCTGTGAATATCTTCCCCACGATGTTTTACCCACTGGATTTTGAACCTGCTAAAAGGTGCCACCGAGTGCTTAGGATAGTTGGAAAGATGGAGATAACTTCCTTCAAGGTCAAGAACTTCCTACAGAATTGGTTCAAGGTTAAGGTCCAGGTCTAGAAAGCTGAGAGAGATGTATGTGAATCTGAGAGGGAGTGACAGTGTAGGGCTGGGTAAGGACAAGCACAGGGTTGTCTTGACTGGCTATGGCACTCAGGTAAACCCAATCAGGCAAAAATTGGGGGAATTCTCCAGTCATTCACTGGGCTCTCCCTAAAGGCAAGGGGTCCTGGGCCTCCTGTGGGGAAGGTAGGAGGGGGTGGTGGCCCTGTCAGGGC